>JAZHYW010009235.1:0-11483 GCA_037355805.1 Ixodes ricinus | reverse complement strand
CCCCCCCCCCCCCCCCCCCAATCACACGAATAGCGCCTACACTAATGTAAATACCAAGTGAAACGGACAGCTCCATGAAGGCCAGGTTTTCGACTTCCAAAAAAACTGCCCTGCCCAAAAGTGAACCAAAACACGTGAAGTTCGAAGTTACAACGTTTTATGCCGTATAACCCATGCATTGATCTAAATAAAAAATTTGCTGCGACTCTCTTTTGTGCACGATATCCACAGATATATAAACATTTAGCTATATATATGTTTAGACAGAGAGATGAAGAGAGAACGAGATGCAGGGTAACGGTGAAAAAAAAAAACGGGAGGGTTTTATTCGACGCTACAACTCGATGCATATCTTCGTCAGAAATGACCAAGACCTGCCTCAAGCCAAGATGCCCCTATATATATATATATATATATTGGGAGTGAGGAACGATTGACAAGTGTGGGCATAGAAGTATTGTAAACGAAGAGGGGATGGAGTGATGATTACATTTTATTACATCAAAGGCAGGGGAAGGAAAAGGGGTAGAGAACTTCCAAAAATGTGGCAGTTCTCCGGGGGATGTCTTAAGCGATTAGATCTTCCGGGCCACTTGTTTGGGAGCACAAACTCTTTTCGACCACCTCTTTGTTTTACTGTTAGTTTCGCATTCGCTTAGCTGGGTAGACGACAGCCCTTCTGATTTAAGGCCCGCGCTAGTTCGGAGTTGCGGCAGTGACATGGGGTGTCATTTCAGCTTGTATATGTCGAGGAGGGGCCCGTTTTCCAAGGTATTTAGGGAACCACTCCTCCGCACGGAGACAGGCTGCACCCTGTATATATTGGGAGTAAGGGAATATCGACAAGTGCAGCCGTAGTAATATTGGGGGAGAATGATTATTATATTTTATTACATCAAAGTTAGGGAAAGTGAAACGGAAAGGGAAAGATCTCGGCGAAATATTGGGCCAGGAGTGGGGATCGAACCCGCTAGCTTCGCCTATCAAAGGCGACGCCCTAACCGGTTAGACCATCCGGGCCACTGGTTTCGGCGCACTCAATTTTCGGCCAGCTCTCTGTTTTAGTGTTAGTTTCGAATTCGCTTAACTGAGTGGACGACAGTCGTTGCTGATATAAGGCCTATGCTAGTTCTGATTGCGTGAGTTACTTGGCACGTCATTTTACCTTGCAAATGTGAGAGAGCCCGTCTTCCAAGGTACTTGGGGAACCAACTCTCCCGATTCGGACAGGCTGCACCGTATACAATTGCGAGTGAGGGAAGATTGACAAGTGCAGCCTTAGTTATATTTTAAACAAAGAGGGAGAGAGTGATTGATTACATTTTATTACATCAAAGTGAGGAAAGTGAAAGGGAAAGGGAAAGATCTGGCGACATATTGGAACTGGGTGGGGATCGAACCCGCTACCTTCGCCTTTCCGGGGCGACGCATAAACCGATTTGACCAACCTGGCCAGTGGTTTCGGCGGACTCAATTTTCGATCAGCTCTCTGTTTTACAGTTAGTTTCGAATTCGCTTAACTGAGTGGACGACAGTAGTTGCTGATTTAAGGCCCACGCAAGTCTCGATTGCGGCAGTGACGTGGCACGTCATTTTAACTTTCAAATGTAGGAAAGGGCCCGTCTTCCAAGGTACTTAGGGAACCACTCCTCCCGATTGGGACAGGCTGCACCGTCTACAAATTGCGAGAGAGGGAAGATTGTCAAGTGCAACAGTAGTTATACTTGCCGCCCGCAGGGCCGAGTAAAGCAAAGCTCGGTCACCGACTTCGAGAAAATTCGCATTCATGCTCGCACCAGACGTAACTTCCCACCTGCTTGTTGTTCTTGAAAGTGCCAGTTCATCCTCGCCCTGAGCGCGCGACGCTCGAGCCTTCTTTGCCGAACTTTCGAGATAGTGGCGCACGGTAGATAAGCAGCTACCCGCGACCTTGTCGAGTCAGTCTCGCTCGCGCTCTTTGTTTCGCCACCGAATCGCCGCCTGCGTTTCTGCTGCGTCGACGCTCTTTCATTACTCATTTTTGGTTGGTACAAGTCCGCCCACTAAACCTTTATTTCCAGTTCACTCTTCGACTCCTCGTCGCCCTTATTCGTGACATTTCTGGTGGAGGTGCGGGGCACTGAAACCCGTGAAGCGTACCTACAAGAACTCGTTCATCAAGCCCCATTTCCCGACGACCTTCCGTTGAAGTCTCGGAGCATCGTGCCAGCAGCCGTAGTCAAGGGTTGCATCCGGAATTCGGTCTACTGCCGAACAAGACCAACCAGTCGACGAAGCCGACAATGGACCCCCAGTCGTCGCAGACCCCGACCGCCGATCTCGTCGTCTACCTGCCCGTCGCCCCTCGTACACCGACGTCTTTCCACGGCGAGATCTACGAAGACGTTGAAGATTGGTTGAAGCAATACGAATGAGTGGCGCTGCACAACCAATGGACTCCGGAACAGCGTCTGCAAAACGTCTATTTTTTCCTCGAGGAGCGGCGCGACACTGGTTCGAGAATCGTGAAACCTCGATTACGTCATGGGACCTGCTGAAAGGAGAGCTCCGACGGACGTTCTCCAGTCAGCACCGAAGGGACAGAGCCGAGGACCTCCTTCGGACGAGAACGCAAGGCCCCAACGAAAGCGTCACCAGCTTCGTTCAAGACGTCCTGCGCCTGAGCGCGCGTGCCGACCCACAAGCCACCGATGACAAGAAGCTGCGTTTCCTCATACGCGGGGTGAGGACGACATCTTTGGGGGCCTTGTCCGCAACCCGCCGACCACCGTCGAAGCGTTTTTCGTAAAGGCAACGAACATGGAGCGCGCCCTCCAAGCACGCGCCTCCTACTACCAACGACATCCCGGCGTCGTTGCCTCCACGCTGCTTAATGACATCGGCGCCCGTACTCCGGCGACATCCGCGACGTTATCCGGGACGTCTTCCGAGCGGAGCTCCGAAAGCTTCTCCCCGCTGCTGAGCGGCCGCGCGTCGCTTTCGGTCGCTGGAGATCGTACGCGACGAGGTACCAGCGGGCCTCTTCAGCCTGGAAACTCCGGTCGACGTGCCGGCCCTTGAGGAGCCGACGCTGACCTACGCCGCCATGGCCAGACGACCGCCGCAAGCTCCCCGCCAAGCTACAGCGCCGCCACGACGTGAACCTCCAGCACCGCAGTACTTCCAACGACGCGAAGAACGGCAGCACGCCCAACCAGAGCGACCCTCGCCGCAAAAAAACCGACGTGTGGCGAACGGCCGGCCGACGCCCGCTTTGTTACCCATTGCGGAGAAGCCGACCATGTCTACCGCCGTTGCCCGTACCGGCAGCTGGGGCTACGCGGTTTTGACTCCTTCGACCCGCGACCACGCTACGGCGAGCGACCTCGGGACATCGACGAATACCTCCGCCGTGCGCCATCCCCAGGACCGTCTCCCCGCCGCGGTTTCCGATCGCCGTCACCACAACGCCCTGCATCGCCTCATACGAAGGTCCCGCCGAGAAAGACTGTCCCCCATGCCTCGCGGGGAAAACTGAGAGCGGCAATACCGGGAGGTGGTACTGGCGATGACGAACGACGCCAATATCCTCCACAAAACGTTGGAGAACTCCCACACTAGCGACGAGACGCGATAGGAACGACGGTTCTGCGACAGTGTCGAATAACCTCGACGTTACCATCGACGGCCACGACGCGCAGGCACTCGTCGACACCGGAGCAGACTATTCCGTTTAAAGTGGAAGCTCTATCGCCGCCGGCGGAACAGTCATGTTTCGCCATGCCCGGATGGCGAAATACGATCCGACGGCGGCGATAGAGCTTCCACTTTAAACGGAATAGTCTGCTCCGGTGTCGACGAGTGCCTTCGCGTCGTGGCCGTCGATGGTAACGTCGAGGTTATTCGACACCGTCGCAGAACCGTCGTTCCTATCCGTCTTGTCGCTAGTGTGGGAGCCCTCCGCCGTTTCTGGAGGATATTGGCGTCGCTCGTCATCGGCAATACCACCTCCCGGTATTGCCGCTCTCAGTTTTCCCGGCGAGGCATGGGGGACAGGCTTTCTCGGCGGCACCTACGATGAGGCGATGCAGGGCGTTGTGGTGACGGCGATCGGAAACCGCGGCGGGGAGACGGTCCTGGGGATGGCGCACGGCGGAGGTATTCGTCGATGTCCCGAGGTCGCTCGCCGTAGCGTGGTCGCGGGTCGTCGGGGTGAAAACCGCGTAGCCCCAGCTGCCGGTACGGGCAACGGCGGTAGACATGGTCGGCTTCTCCGCAATGGTAACAAAGCGGGCGTCGGTCGGCCGTTCGTCACACGTCGGTTTTTCTGCGGCGAGGGTCGCTCTGGTCGGACGTGCTGCCGTTCTTCGCGTCGTTGGGAGTACTGCGGTGCTGGAGGTTCACGTCGTGGTGGCGCTGTAGCTTGGCGGGGAGCTTGCGGCGGTCGTCTGGCCATGGCGGCGTAGGTCAGCGTCGGTTCCTCAGGGGCTGGCACGTCGACCGGAGTTTCAGGCTGCAAGGCCCGCTGTACCTCGTCGCGCACGATCTCGGCGACTGACAGCGACGCCGGCCGCTCAGCAGCGGGGAGAAGCTTTCGGAGCTCCTCTCGGACGACGTCCCGGATAACGTCGCGGATGTCGCGGGTACGGGCGCCGATGCGTCATTAAGCAGCGTGGAGGCAACGACGCCGGGATGTCGTTGGTAGTAGGAGGCGCGTGCTTGGAGGGCGCGCTCCATGTTCGTTGCCTCCGTGACAAACGCTTCGACGGTGGTCGGCGGGTTGCGGACAAGGCCCCCAAAGATGTCGTCCCTCACCCCGCGCATGAGGACACGCAGCTTCTTGTCATCGGTGGCTTGTGGGTCGGCACGCGCGCTCAGTCGCAGGACGTCTTGAACGAAGCTGGTGACGCTTTCGTTGGGGCCTTGCGTCCTCGTCCGAAGGAGGTCTTCGGCTCTGTCCCTTCGGTGCTGACTGGCGAACGTCCCTCGGAGCTCTCCTTTCAGCTGGTCCCATGACGTAATCGAGGTTTCACGATTCTCGAACCAGTGTCGCGCCGTTCCCTCGAGGGAAAAATAGACGTTTTGCAGACGCTGTTCCGGAGTCCATTGGTTGTGCAGCGCCACCCATTCGTATTGCTGCAACCAATCTTCGACGTCTTCGTAGATCTCGCCGTGGAAGGACGTCGGTGTACGAGGGGCGACGGGCAGGTAGACGACGGGGGCGGCGGTCGGGGTCTGCGACGACTGGGGGTCCATTGTCGGCTTCGTCGACTGGTTGGTCTTCTTCGGCAGTAGACCGAATTCCGGAGGCAACCCTTGAATACGGCGGCTGGCACGATGCTCCGAGTCTTCAACGGAAGGTCGTCGGGAAATGGGGCTTGCTGAACGAGTTCTTGTAGGGTACGCTGCACGGGTTTCATACCCCGCACCTCCACCAGAAATGTCACGAATAAAGGCGACGAGGAGTCGAAGAGTGAACTGAAAATAAAGGTTTAATGGGCGAACTTGTGCCAACCAAAAATAAGTAACGAAAGAGCGTCGAGGCAGCAGAAACGCAGGCGGCGATTCGGCGGCGAAACAAAGAGCGCGAGCGAGACTGACTCGACAAGGTCGCGGGTAGCTGCTTATCTACCGTGCGTCACTATCTCGAAAGTTCGGCAAAGAAGGCTCGAGCGTCGCGCGCTCGGGGCGAGGATGAACTGGCACTTTCGAGAACAACAAAGCAGGTGGGAAGTTACGTCTGGTGCGAGCATGAACGCGAATTTTCTAGAAGTCGGTGACCGAGCGTTGCTTTCTCAGCCCTGCGGGCGGCAATGTAACTCATGTTGCACTTGACAATCTTCCCTCACTCGCAATTTATATACGGTGCAGCCTGTCCCAATCGGGAGGAGTTGGTTCCCTAAGTACCTTGGAAGACGGGCCCTTTCCGACATTTGTAAGTTAAAATGACGTGCCACGTCACTGCCGCAATCAGAACTAGCATGGGCCTTAAATCAGCAACGACTGTCGTCCACTCAGTTAAGCGAATTCGTAACTAACAGTAAAACAGAGAGCTGATCGAAAATTGAGTCCGCCGAAAGCACTGGCCCGGATGGTCGAATCGGTTAAGGCGTCGCCCCGGAAAGGCGAAGGTAGCGGGTTCGATCCCCACTCCAGTCCCGATATTTCGCCAGATCTTTCCCTTTCTCACTTTCCGTAACTTTGATGTAATAAATGTACTAATCACTCTCTCCCTCTTTGTTTATAACATAACTAAGGCTGCACTTGTCAATCTTCCCTCACTCGCAATTTATAAACGTTGCAGCCTGTCCGAATCGGGAGAGTTGGTTCCCCAAGCACCTTGGAAGACGGGCTCTTTCCGACATTTGCAAGCTGAAATGACGTGCCAAGTCACTCCCGCAATCAGAACTAGCATGGTCCTTAAATCAGCAACGACTGTCGTCCACGCAGATAAGCGAATTCGAAACTAACAGTAAAACAGAGAGCTGGTCGAAAATTGAGTGCGCCGAAACAAGTGGCCCGGATGGTCTAACCGCTTAAGGCGTCGCCTTTGATAGGCGAAGGTTAGCGGGTTCGATCCCCACTCCTGGCCCAATATTTCGCCAGATCTTTCCCTTTCCGTTTCACTTTCCCTAACTTTGATGTAATAAAATATAATAATCATTCTCCCCTAATATTACTACGGCTGCACTTGTCGATATTCCCTTACTCCCAATATATACAGGGTGCAGCCTGTCTCCGTGCGGAGGAGTGGTTCCCTAAATACCTTGGAAAACGGGCCCTCCTCGACATATACAAGCTGAAATGACACCCCATGTCACTGCCGCAACTCCGAACTAGCGCGGGCCTTAAATCAGCAAGGGCTGTCGTCTACCCAGCTAAGCGAATGCGAAACTAACAGTAAAACAAAGAGGTGGTCGAAAATGTTGTGCTCCCAAACAAGTGGTCTGGAAGATCTAATCGCTTAAGACATCCCCCGGTAGCAATCCGCTGCCACATGTTTGGAAGTTCTCTACCCCTTTTCCTTCCCCTGCCTTTGATGTAATAAAATGTAATCATCACTCCATCTCCTCTTCGTTTACAATATTTCTATGCCCACACTTCTCAATCGTTCGTCACTCCCTAATATGTATATATAGGGGCATGTTGGCTTGGAGGCAGGTCTTGGTCATTTCTGACGAAGACATGCATCAAGTTGTAGCGTCGAATAAAAGCCTTCCCGTTTTTTTTTCCACCGTTACCCTGCATCTCGCTCTCTTTATCTCTCTGTCTAAACATATATATAGCTAAATGTTTATATATATGTGGATATCGTGCGCAAAAAGGAGTCGCGGCTAAATTTTTTATTTAGATCATAGTATGGGTTATACGGCATAAAACGTTGTATCTTCGAACTTCACGTGTTTTGGTTCACTTTTGGCAAGGCAGTTTTTTTGGAAGTCGAAAACCTGGCCTTCATGGAGCTGTCCGTTTCACTCGGTATTTACATTAGTGTAGACGCTATGCGTGTGATTGGCCAATCGTGCCTCCAGGTAGTGTCAAGGGACTACAGTCTCCCAGCTAGAGATAAGGCATCACCTGCCTGAAGGCCAAGGCCGCGCATAGCATCCACTGCACTATCAACTTCGTGTCGATCTTTCAAGAGGACACAACTTAAAAATCTATAGTTGTGGATGTTGCTGAAATGCCCCTGAGTACTAGCCTTTGTGAGCGCACCCCCGTTCTGGCCTTAAATGAGCTGCTGCTTCTCTACTTCCGAGTCTCTTATTATCTCTCCCCTAAGCTGAAAACATGCTAGAACGCGCGCACTCGCCGGACCAATCAGCGGCAGACTTTTTATCACTTAACTTCGCTCTCTCGTGAGCTAGTAAACGCAGGAGTGTGATCACGTGGTTTGACTGACTGACGCATTAGCCCTTGTCAATCCCGCAATGCCTGCTTGCTGACCTAGCTTCGTGTGTGGGGCGACCTCTCGGGCTTCTGTGGATTTCGCTCGGTGATAAAAGGTATCTCGTCCATGACAACGTAATCGAAAGGTACCAAGGCTACCAGTGCTCGACAAGTCCTACGTGTATATCGGTTCCGCTAACATGTTATCCGGTGCCAATGACATCTTGGACTCTTTGAACCTCTCGTTTTTGTGTTTGAGTGGATGTTATACAGGGCCTGTGTCGATATACGTCTTGGATTACATCTATGAAGTCCGGTATCGTTATTGTAAGCGCGCTGCAACCTACTCGTTGGCGACAATTGACCGTTCCACGGGTAATCTTTCGGATCACCTGTAGATTTGGGCATGGTCTATCTTCTGGAAGCTGGCAAAATAATTCCTTCAAATTCTACCGGGAGTCGCCTGCCATCAGCTGTCTGTAGTCATGTAACAACTGCAGTTAAAATACTGACTTTCTACCAGGTAACACGCCAGAGGAATGCCCAACTTGGGCGAAAGTGTGGCAAACGTAAGAGCCTAACTTGTGCCCAGTTAGGTTTCTTTCATGACGCTTGTCAGTACCAAATAACGGTGCCTAACTTTAGCCGTAGTTGGGGATACTAGGGTATGCCAAAGTTTGTCTTTTCTCTGGCCTGCCACAGGAGTGTCAAAGTACGTGCAATACTTGAGCCATAACTGCCAAAGTTATGCCTAATTTGGAGATTTGGGACATGCCAAAATTTGACTTTTTTCTCGTCCGACACATGAGTGCCGAAGTAATTGCCATACTTGAGCCATAACTGCCAAGGTGAATACTACACGCCAAAGTATAGATTTTTTTTGTATGCCAGGTGAGCGTCAAAGTAAGGGCCAGATGCGAGCCATAAGTGACAAAGTAAATCCTAATTTCAAGATTCGGGCATGCCAGAGTTTGCCATTTCGCCATTTCTTTGGTCTGCCACAAAAGTTATATTTTATGTGCTCCAAAACTAAATCAGATTAGATAAGTCGCTGGAAACACGATGGTCACATGCCATCATCTCCGTTCCGAAGCAGCTCGGCGATACTTGGCAGCGTCGTGCCAGTACCGTCCAAAATCGGTTCCAATTTCGTCCGAAGCGTACAGTTTTGCACCAATGCTTGATATCCGGCAGGTACTGGGGTACTGTTGTTTACCCCGGCCTAGTGTAGGTGCAATATCGTGCGAATACTCTGCGATGCGTCTGCTCCTGCATTTGCTGAACGTCGTTCAAGTCTGCGTTCTATGGGCCGTTTTATATCAATAGTGGCATATCAATCACACACCCGGACGAACAAAACAGTTTTCGGTCGCTCCCAGAAGTTTATTCAACAACCATTATCACACACAGCTTATTCTCGACACATTTTCAAGTTATACTTATCTGTAAACCGAAAAGCAAGAGATTAAATATAATTAACCCCTTTTCATACCAAGCAAATCTCATCAATTAAAAATATAAAAACCGTGGAGATTGAGAGGGAAGCAGGACTACTATCATAATAATGCTTGCAGGGTACTTACTAATACAAGTGCGGTATCATGTAATCCTTGATAGATGCATAATCCAACTCGAGCAGTAGAGAACAACACAAAGTCGAGAAAGAAGGTTGCCCACAATTAACTGGCGTCTCATCGTCGGGGATGAGCAGTTTCTGCTGAAGCTCGTCCAACAAACACAACACAAAAATTCCAACCCTCCCCCTCCCCCCCCCCCAAAAAAAAAAGAAACGGTTAGTATTACAAAATTGGCATGGACGTGTTCCGGCTGCTTACGACAAAAACACCACGGCCGCGTCTGCACCGTACGAAAGCAACAGAACACTGGGGAGTTATAGTAGACCGCGTCCACCGTCGCGCTAAGCTTACCGAAGCTTACCGCGACCGCAAACGACCGCGTGCTGTTAGCCTTGGCTGCAGAATTTCGGGTCTCGTTTCCGGTCGCGGTAAGCACGGTGGGATAGCGGACGTGGTCTACTACAACTCCCTACTGAAGAGCGCATTTCGGAAACCGGACCTACGTGGCCTGCATAATTCTATAACTCGGCAAACGGCGAAGACTACAGCCTTAGGGATCCCTTAAAAGCGACTGAGATTCACGTTGCAAATTTTAGTCCAAGCGTTTTTGTCCTACGCGTTCTACGGTGAGTTCACGCGTTTCGCTCCATCCCTCTTATTTGCTTAAAGCGGCCGTCGCATTTGCTCACAGCCCTACGAAGACGCAAAAGCAGGTGGGGAGACATAACAAAAGGCGAGGTCGAAGGGGGTTGAAGAGTGCAGCTAAGTTTTCTTTGCATTTTTGACCGAAAGAGAAGACAAATGTAGTGTTGCGTAGCCCAGGCTTGGAATGTCACCTTTGGTTTGGGAGGGGTGGCTGGAACGAAATGTAGTGAGAGAAAGGAGTGCCTCGGTTTATGTCAAATGCTTCAAATGAACGTTGAAAAAATCGTCACCGCCAGGATTTCTTCTTAGATCCCCCGACCGTGAAGCGGGCGCGGGACCACTGAGCCACGGTCGCTTCTCTTATTGTTGTCGCTAGGCTTTGGCAGTACTCAATTACAATTCAAGACAGGCTCAGAGCTTCTCTCGCTTTTGCAATGCGCCGCCTAATAACTGTATATTTTGAGGAGACATGCGCAAATCAGTCTCGCGCAGCGCTTGCCCGATGGCAGCAGTTGCGGTAGCGTCCAACCAGTCTCACGGCGCGTCCTGATATCGGCGTGTGTACCTACGCAGAAGTACAACGCAATCCGACGCAATCTGCGTTTGCAAAATCACCGTTGCCCGGTCCCGCCATGGCGAGACCTTCAGTCCACCTTTGGTCTGGAGGAATTAAGAGACATCCAAAATAAAATCAAAAGTTTCGAGCAGAATTTAACTAGATTTATATTTAATTTAGTTGCAGACCACCCGCGTACCGCCAATACCTCATCAGCCGAACTACCAGGCAGGTAGCCTAACTCTAGCACTCGTTTGGCGATTTTGGCACAAAGAGGATAGATAACAGCCGAACGTCTAGAAAGTGATGCCTATCTCTTGCTCTTATTTGACAAATTAGGGGCCAAAATACGTCTGACTCTTGCCAAAGAAGGTCAGATTTGGCTATACGTTGGCTTCATTGGGCTTTTCAAAACCCAAAACTCGCCGATATTTGCCAAATTTTGGCTCAGAGCTTTGTGCTAGCTGGGATATTCTCTTTGCGTTTTGTAAAAACATGTTTTATGGACAGCTTTTTGTGAATAGCAAGTTTCATCGACATACGTTTCGTCGACACCAACGTTTCATCGTCACTCGTTACGCGAATTGCACACTGTAGGGCTTTTCGTCGTGCCTGTATCCCTGAAGAGCGTGCTCACCGGCCTAGCCCAGTCGTTCACGCCGTTTTTTCGCGACAGACTGCCGTAACTTTTTGCAAAAAAAGTACTAATCTGGGCTGTGTTTTAAACATCGCGTGTCGATGAAACGATCTGTAGATAAAATGTTCTTCGATGAGCTGATTGCACCGCCAACGAGTGGCGACTGCCGGTAGAATTTCTAATAAGCAATTCTGCCGGC
>JAZHYW010009233.1:0-34293 GCA_037355805.1 Ixodes ricinus | reverse complement strand
TTGACAAAGATAAAAAACAAAGGCTTACGAGCGCTGACCTTGGCTTTGAGACTTCTGTGCCAGTTTACATAAACGAACATTTATGCCTCGAAAACAAAATCTTGCTGAGCAAAGCGATCCAAGTAAGAAGGAAAAGCTTGGAAATTCGCCTGGGTGTCCCAGAGCAGAATTTTCATGCGAAAAAAAATGAGACTTGCGACGTCATTTTGATTACCAGCGAAGACGAACTTTCCAAGATTGCGCAGACGGAAATGAGTTTTTATTTTTTGGTTTTCTTTTTCTTTTTTTATGTCTGAGAACCTTTTTACGCCCCTTTACTGTGTATGATTTTCTGGAAGAAAAGTACTCCTTATCAGATACGTTTCTTCATATGAATACTAGGTCAATAAAAAACAAGCATGATGAGTTGCATAATCTGTTTTATCAATTCGGACCACACTTAAGTGTTATCACGTTTTCCGAAACGTGGTATACAAGCAGTGCAGATTATTTCATTTTGCCCGATTACAATCATTTCAGCGTTGATTCAGCTGGAAAAAGAGACGGAGGTGTCGGTATGTTACTGAAGAAGGATATAAGGAACGAATTGTTAAAGCAGTTTTCAATAATCACCGAATGGTATGAAATTTTGACTGTTCTTGTTGATGAAACTATTTGTTCTGTAGTTTATCGTCCCCCAAGTGCTGCCTTTGCGCCTTTTATTAGATGTTTTGAAGAGCTCTGTGGATTTGTAAATGATCATAACTATAGATCTTACATTGTTGGTGACTTTAATATTGATTTGTTTACTGATAATAACTTGCAATTTGCGTTCACAACTCACTTTCAATCCTTTTGGTTTTTCTAATGTAATCAAGAACCCTACAAGAGTAACTAGTACAAGAGCATCTCTTCTTGACTTGTTCATTACAAACCACGAACTTTCCGTACTCTCTGCCGGCGTCATTTCATCAGATATCAGTAATCACCTTCCAATTTTATATCGGTAGAAAAACGTCACTTTAGACAACGTTACACTATCTCGACAATTACATGCCAATCTATCACGTAACACCAGTTAGATGCTTTACGCTATGAAATTGAGCATACAAATTGGTACGTTATTTTTAAAAGTCGATCGGTAGATGATGCTTATAATTCTTTTTTGGACTATTATATTCGAATATATGGCAAATACTTTCCATTTAAAACCGTAAAACCCTCCAGAAACTCTCGCAAACCTTGGGTTTCACCAAAACTTCTCACTATGATTCGCACAAAAAACAACTTATATGGTCAGTTCTTGAAATCTAGAGAAAACTCGAAACTTGAGATTTTTAAGAAATATAGAAACAAATTGACAAGCATGCTGCGACAAGCGAAGAAAGACTATTACATTAATGTGTTTAATATCGATAATTTACGTCAAAGTGACGTTATGGGGCAAAGACTCAAAACATTGCTTAACTACAAACCACAGGTTTTTATGCCAGTTGAAATAAACATAAATGGTTGTATAATGTCGGGGACGGATATTGTGAATGCTTTTAATAGCCATTTTGTAAATCATACCACATCTCCTGTTTCTACTACTACTGTAAATATTGCACTTCAGTGCATGCCTTCACCCTTGCCTAATTCTATATTTCTTTTTCCACTGATGTATCCGAAGTCTATAATATATTTATGAGCCTAAACAATAGTAGAAGTATTGATGCATACAGTATGTAAATAAAACCGGCAAAGTATGTTCTAGATATCCTAGTACCATACCTAACTTATATATTGAATCTTGCACTTGAGTCCGGTCAGTTTCCTATCAAAATGCAGATTGCCAAAGTTAGTTGTATTACATAAAGGTGGTAATTTAAATAATATTAACAATTTTTGGACCAATTTTTATACTTTCAGTATTTTCTAAGCCACTCGAAAAAATTGGTTCAAATAGAATTGTATCTCATCTTGGGAAATACCTTTAATTACAACTTCTCAATTTGGTTTCCGTAAAAGTTATGCCACTGAGTCAGCATTATTAAAACAAAAAGAAATAATATTGAGAGCACTAGATAATCACTTATTAACAATCGGTATATATTTAGATTTCTCTAAGGCCTTCGACACAATAAATCACAATATCCTGATAGCAAAATTAGAATAGTATGGCATTCGTGGGAAAACATTAGGTTTGTTACAATCTTACTTTCAGGATCGTACCCAGTTCGTGTCTATATTAAACTTTGAATCTGATATTTCAAAAATAACAAATGGTGTGCCCCAAGGCAGCATTTTGGGCCCCCTACTTTTTATTCTTTATATTAACGATATTGAGAATGTAAATCGTGATCTTAAAGTTTAGTTTATTATATATGCTGATGACACTAGCATCTTCTTTTTTGATAAAGATATCCGTACTCTAGTAACTAAATGTAATAGCGTTCTTGATAGTGTAGAAAACTGGACAAAAGATAATCTCCTTAAGTTAAAGTCGCAAAAAACAAGCCATTTTATTTAAAAGTCAACATGCTACAGTTATGATCCCAACCCCACTGATTTTGAACAACGAAGAAATTGAAGTTGTCGACACTATTAAGACTTTGGGCGTTTGGTTTACAAATAGTATGTCTTGGAATAAACATGTTGATTACCTTTCGTCTAAACTGTCAAAAACAGTGGGGTTGCTAACCAAGTTTAAATCATTGTTTACCTCGTTGTGTTAAGCTCCAACTTTACAATGCTTTGGTATATTCCCAACTTAATTATTGTCATCTAGTTTGGGGAAATACAACAAAAAACAAATATAAGTAAACTACATAATTTACAAAAGAAAGCTATGCGTGCTATTGCCAATGTTTCATACTAAGATCACACTGAACACTTTTTCTCATTGTTTAATATAACACCAATTTCAAATATTTACAGGTCCCGACTTCTTGTGGCGTACAAGAAGTCTACACAGTTTAAAAATAAAGTTTTTGAGGATATATGTAACCTAGTCCTTTTCACTTCCTCATATCAACTCTGCCCTAAAGAAAAGTGGTTTGTTTCACCATCCCATACATTATACTATAACCACACGCTATATTACCAATTAACTACTTTATTAAATGAAATATTTTTAAAAGGTGTTGATGTTCATGCAATGACGCTGGCAGAGGTACGAGCATTATTTTAGGGTTGTTTTCTTAGGTACGGCTAAGGCATACGGATCACCGTACCATTGTATACCACAATGAATGAATTAATTTCCTATTTTTCCTCTTTTGTTTGATCTGTGGTCTGTACATTTAAAATAGTGTCCTTTCTCTCAATGTAGCTATTTTGTTTGTTTTCTGAAATTGCTTGAGGAATCGCCTGCTGTAAAGGGGGCCAGGACCTCCGTCAAGCTGCTGCAGCAGCTGTTTGTCCTTGGTCCCCAGTTTCAGTGATGAAACAAAATAAAGTATTATTACTATTATTATTCGGACTTTTCACCTCAACGTGCAGGCGAAGCCGATCCACCTCTCCTCCACGCGCACGAAATGCCGAGAGAAAACAACTGGAAAGGAGGTGACTACCGAGTAAATCGCGTCTCGCGCAATCATATTGCTCTAAATTTGTTTTTTCGCGTAAAATTAGTTTTTTGACACGCCTGTCCCACCCAGACTGTTAAAAAAAATCTTATTTTTTCAGGGGCTCTTTAAAGGCGGCGGTGCAACAATATTCAGTTAGAATGTAGTGTTTTTGACTTTACAGGAGCTTACTAGCACTAATGGGACTCAAGGATACTCGCACCGCAACGCCACCGGCCAAGAAACTCCTTTGTTGCGGTGTAATTTCAAGGACAAAAGCGAGCGTTTTCATTCAACCTCTTTTTCGCCAAACTTGATGATGTAGCTGGGCGGTCAAAGTCCCGCCCGAGTGACGACATTAGAATGCTGCTCATAGATTGGACCCGAGCATTGCGTGGGCACTCGATTTGGGCTCGTGATAATCGATAGCTCGAGAAGCACTCTGGTAGTGGCCCGTGTTCAATCGCAGCAATGACGACAACAGCCGAACCATAACAATGTCTGGAACTCAGCGCGTGTCCTCTGCCTTGCCAACCCCAGCGCGTGGATATATGATCAACATCGGCGGCATATAATCGGCTCCAGATTACGTGGATGTTTGTTCTGGCTGCGAGTTGAGGACGTGAACCAGCTCGTTTTTCTTTAATTTTTTCTGCGACTCTCGATTGCGTGTGGTGAATAACGAACGGGTGTTTCACAGGTCATTAACGTCCGGGATCTTTTCTGAGCGGTATTTGCACAAAGTACAAAAATCGTTCCATCGCTTCATGAACTTGTCTCTGCTGTACTGATCGCTCATACAGCACGATAACCAAATGAAGCTAGTTTCACGCTTGCTGCTTCTGCTGGCGCTGCTGCTGCTGCCGCTGTTGCTACAGTAGACATTGTTCAATATTAGCGCCACCTCTCGTCGCCCGCGCGTACTATCGAACCTCCGCGCGTCATCATCGAGGTGGAGGCGTAGGGTCTCCCCTGCAAACACAATCCGTAACATCCCTTGCCCGGCCAAACCCCTCACCCTAGGGCGCCAAGCAAGACGATTCGACTTCGAGGTTGGAGCTCCTAGCGAATTTATCCTTCCTCAACCACCACATTCCACGCGCCCTCCCTGGAGATACATGAGACGTTCCCAATCCCACAGTGCAAGGCGAATGTCCCAGCGTTTGTTGCTCTGCCTCAATCACTCTGAGCGCATAGCAGAAGTGTGCAAAGGTTGATTCATGTTTATTCAGACGCCTCAATTAATCTTACCGAAGCGGACTGCCATGGTAGGGATTACCATTCCAGAAATGGGATATGATATATCGGGCAGGCTAAATTTTGTTTCGTCGTCAACCACGGCAGAACTCGTTGCCATCTGGGCTGCTCTTGAGCTCTATTAAGAACACCTCGTCACCAACAAAAGCTGTCGTACTCACAGACTCAAGAGGTGCTCTTCAGCAGCTTCAGAGACTACATAATGCAACCCACTGCTGGCAGAGTCGCGTCGAGGCAGCGGCAGTTGAAGACATGGGATGGTGCCTTGCTTTGCAATGGATCCCGTCTCATGTCGGGATTCCTGGCAACGAACGGGCTGATCAGCTGGCTGCAAGCACAGGACGATCCACTCCAACATTCTGACTGGATCGCTTCAACGAGGCCTCATCGATTCATCCGTGAGATCCTCACAGACGGCATCCACATCCTGGCACGCAACGGGAGGCCACCCCCGCCGTTCCCCGCAAGCTCCCTAAGGCCGAGACAAGCCTTCTCCACAGGCTTCGGGCTGGTTGCCCATACACTGCCGTGGAAGCTAATCACAGTCTATGCGCCAGCCCAGTGTCAGCGAAGAAAGCGCAGGAGAGCGCGGAAGGCTTTCTCCGCTGTTCCTCTGGTTTCCTCTGGGGTTCAACAGTTCTGGTAATAGTTCCATATGGCAGTCCAGATAGTGTGTAGTGATGGGAAAGAGTTCTTTCTGGCCTCTTTGATGTGTGGAACAAACCAAAAGGGCATGTTCTGTGTCCTCCTGGGTCACCGCGTGGGCAGTTAGGATCGCTTTTGCGCGACGCATCATGTGCAGCCGCATCCACTTCGCTCCCCAACCAAATGCTCCTGAGACAGTGTTGATAACTTTCAACTGGGCGGAAATTTGAGCACCAGATTAGTTGGCAAAAATTGACGATTTTACGCTCCCCTTTTTGTATATAATTTTCATCTTCCTCTTTCTATCCTTTTTCCCCAGCAACCAGGTAGCGACTTGCCCCGCCAGTTGAGGCCCACACACATCTCCTGGTTTCCCCTTTCTCTGACACTCTACAATAAACAACAACAAACAATGGAGGCGTAATGCGATTTGGAAAAGAATTATATTGCGCAGGTTTAGGCTCCAGAAAGCTTTGCGTTGGTTCCGCTCAGAATTACCGAAGCGACACCGAGAATCCAGCCACCGGATAAACCGTGTGCCGCACACTGCGCGACAAGCAATGCGTGAAGTTGTAGGCTCGTGAAATAATCGTGACCCGCGGTTGTCCCGGTGTCTTTACGCGTTGCTGTCGTTTTGGTTGCTGTGGAAGCACCCGGCACAAATGCGGAAGCGGAATTCCGCAACTCTCACCGATGGTGGTACCGCGGTGTGAGAATCGCGTTCCCTAGCTCCTGGATGATCGGCCTCATAATAAATGGGCTTGCCTACACCCTCATGGCCTGAAAAAATAACGTAAGGCTCTAATACTGCTCGTATATAGCAAAACTAGAATTACTTACGCCTTGCAGACCCAGCCTCGTACCGCTGTTCTACGACGATCATCCAGATGACAGCCATTTTGATAGGCACCATGTGCGCGCCCCTATAGGTCGTGAAAGTTGCGAATTGACCAGCCATTAAAACAGTAATCGGGAGCTTCATATAGACGATTTCCGTTTCCTGCTGATCTCAATCACGTGGGTTTCTTCTCTGGTATGCGAGAGAAAAAATAATAATAAAACATTTCAACCTGGAATATGCGAGAAAATATAGATGACGCAAAACAAGAATGTGTGGCAATCACGCATTTTCGTAAGCACCTTCCAGCGGCGTGGAGAGATCAAAACGATGTTTTATTGCATAGCAGAAGGGATGACATTCAATATGGCTGCGCCCTTGTGGAAAAAGTGTATAACGAGAGAATTTGACAGAGCCCACGGTAGAAACAGAGGCGGCGCGGGTCCTGCCATTTCGCAACTCGGATAGTCCCAATAAAACTCTAAAATTATTCCAAGATTCGCCAAACTTCAGACTGAAAAAACAAAAAAACGCGATCTGTATATTTACTTTAGTTGGCTTCTTATTTATCCATTGATTGCGCAACGAGACACAATAGTAGCGCAGCAGAGGCTAGCGGAAGAAGGTTGGCGCACCATCCGACAGATGGCGCGGATATCCCAATAAGGTCTATTCTGAAAACAGTAAAATGTATCTATGATTTGAATAGTGTTGTGTGTTTGTTTAAACTGTGGGAAGTTATTCAGCGCCAATGGGCCCCTGGTGTCTCTGGTTGTAGACGAGAAATTCAGCCAGCGCAGTGCCACGGCCACACTTTTTATAGCCTGAGGTCTCCAACGTGCGTCTCACAGCGGCGATATACGTGACCGCACGCAGGTACGATGCTCCTGCAGATCAATACGGGCAGGGGTCGGGATAGGATCCGGGATCACTGGGCTCTGCAGCGTGAGTAAGGAGTCTATATCCTCTGTCGCATCTCAATTCTTTCAAAAATGACACGAACAATCACCGTCCCCTATCAATACTTCAATTTTTTTTTCTCAAAAAATTACTACAAAGTGTAATTTTAAACCGTTCTAGTGACTTTGAGCAAAAAACAACAACCTAAATGATTCTCAGTTTGGTTTTCGCAAAGGATTAGGCACAAAGTCCGCATTGCTCGCGCAGAAGGAATTAATCCTGACTGCACTCGAAGAAGGTAGGCTGGTTGTTGGACTGTTCGTGGATTCTACGAAGGCATTTCATCATATCAATCCCGTAGTACTGGCTCAGAAACGTCGCCGCTGTGGTTTTCGTGGAAAGGCTGTATTCTTCAAAACTTGAAACACAGCGCGCAAAAAACGAGAACACAGAGTAAAAGAAGAGCACAGGACAAGCGCTGACGGAGAGCGCTTTTCCGTGTGCTTCTTTTACTCCGTGTTCTCGTCTTTCGCGCGCTGTGTTACAATTTTTGAAGATATGCACCAACTAGCCCGCATCGCCACCTTAAAGGCTGTATCTTTGATCACGTCGTATCCAGGCCATCGCATCCAAAGAGTCCGCTTCGATGATAATTTCTCAGATCCACTTCCTCTACCTGTGGTGCGCCACAAGCAGACATGTACACGTTACCCCAAAAAGTAACTAAATACCGTTACTCGTTACTCGCTCAAAAAGTAACTAAATACGTTACTCGTTACCGATTCTCAAAAGGAACGCGTGAGTTACCTCAAAGTACGAGTTACTTTCCACGTTACTTTGACGACCAAATACACAATTGTTTTCGTTTCATGGTTTCTTGTCTTCTTTTTTCGTAGTCATTGCCCCTAAGCAGCAGCTGCCTGTAGAAGTTTTCATCAGTTATGTTTCCCCGCTTCCTTGGGAATACATCTCCGGCAACGCTGAAGAGTCGTTCTACCGACGCGCTCGAAGGAACGGCGGTGTTGTGCTTCGAAGCGCTGAATCTTCGGGAACTGCGCCTTCATTGAGGACAGGGGGTAGGGGGTTATGTGCCTTCCCGTGTTTGCAACCTCCGGGTTTATATTCGGTCCGCACCGTGTTCTAGGAAGGTAATTTCTCGATACACCGGTGTGCCACAAGGCAGCATTCTGGGCTCTTTCTATTCAATATGTATATAAACGAGATTACGTCCGGCGGCCCAGATGCAGCATTCATAATTTTCGTGGACGATACCAGCATATGTTTCGCAGAAAAGCCAACCGATGATTTAATCGATAGAGCAAACAGAATGTTACAAGGATTAGATAAGTGGACACGCAAAAGCAGCTTAAATTGTTTGTTCCCGTCGCAGCACTCGGCTGACATAACCGAACGCAACATCGGCGATTTTGCTGGGGAACCCTGTTCAACCAGTGACGCACCGATTAAACCTGAGATCTAGCCAACGCCGGAGCAGCAGTCACGCTCAATTTGTGCCTAGCACTCGCTCGAGGTAAGTGACGTAAACAATTCGGTGCACAGGCCTTGAGCTGGGCAAACACCGAGCTGTGTAAGCAACAAGCAAGAGAAAGCGCCCCCTCCTATAGCGAGAGTTCGTTCTTTTTCACAGCACCGCAGCTGCTGGTGCAGAATGAAAACCAACAAAAGATATCTCGGTCACTTCGTTAGCCTTTGGTGCGGCGACTGTTGTAAGGCGAGAAAATGTATAGACATAATTTGGGTGTTTCCTGACATTGTTGTATTCGTGTGTTGTACGATCGAAAAGAGAGAAAAAAAGCCATCTACTCTGTCCCACCTCACTATGTAAGAACCAGTTTTGTACACGTTGCAATAAAAAAAGAAGAAAATAATAGATTACAATTACAGTTGCTTGGCTAAAAGATACTCACTTAGATTACCTGATTACTTGAGATTGAGAAGACAAGTAATTGATCGTTACTCGAAAAAGTAGCCATGCTTTTCTGATTACTTGAGGTTTTCCAAACGACACGTTCTTTTTCTGGCGGCCAGTCCATTACTGAATTCGAATCACCGAATCACAAGCTACTTTCGTTCTCAATCCACCAATTTCAATAGACCCTCCCGATGTCGGAGACATAGCTCGACGATCCCGCGGTAAGAAGCTTGTAAAAACAAAGGATGTCATCAAAAACGGGATGAGAAAATAGTAATGGTTTCAAGACATTTTAGTACTTGGAAAGGTACTCTTGTAATTACTTGTAATTACACGATTACTCTTGTAATCACCTCGTAATAAAAGTAATCACATGATTTCGAAATTACTTCGAAAATTCATCAATTACAAGTAATCTATTTATTTGCAATGAATACCGCACAAGTCTGCTATGAACTGCATGGAAGCCTATAAGCGCGAGCTTGGAGCCTTCGGTAGCGCCTCGCCCACTAGACACGCTACGTTTAGAGTATCGTCACTCTATTCCGCGATTCTACTCTGGGCGCCGCCATTTTGTACTTAGGGTAGAGCTGGCGCAATACACCGATCTCGCCGAGCGAACTGCGCAGGCGCGCGCATTCCGGAAGTGGTACCGCCGCCGTGCTACGTGTATAGTCATCGCTTTTCGGCTTCCCGGCTGCATAGGACCGCCGTGCGCGTACATCATCGTGCATCATCGCTTTGGGACACCCCGGTATCGGCTTGGATTCTCCTGCCATGTCTGTATTTCGTAAGATTGTGTTGTTTGTTACGCCTTAGTTTGTCAGCAAGCGCAGAAAAGCAGTTTTAGAATGACATCGTCGTCTGCTTCGTCGTATTCGTGAACGCGTGAACCCACTGCGTTCATGCGGTGGTCCCACTGCGGCCGGGGGGAAAAGCAACGACGCCACTACTCGAGCAATCCGGCTGCTCGGACGTCTCAATGAACTTGGAAACAAGTGGACATCCAGTTCAATGGCAAAAGAACACGAACATCAGAGGGACCGCCGCCTGGGTGTAGCATCGCGGAACAGCATCGACTGTGTCGGTGGGAAACGGAGCATTGTGGTGATCATGCTTGTGCATACGTTTAATCGACAATTAAGTAAGAAAGCTAAATAGAGTCTCGGGGAACAATAGCTTTCTAAAAGTCGTTTCATTCTGACTGACAGCCTGTGTGACATAGTAAGGTGGACTGTAAGAAATAAACTGCACACAACACAAAAAAGATCTACAGAAAGATTATGCTCTGACGCCAGGCACGCAGCCAGGATTTTGATTCGGGGGGGGGGGGGGGGGCGCTTATGACAAAATGCTGTATGAAGGGGAAGGGGGAGAGGAGGCCCCAACAAAATGGGAGATATCGGGGGGGGAGGGGGCGGGCCCCATGGCTCCCCACCCCTTCCCCTGGCTACATGCCTGCCTGACGCGCCGTAACAACTCGCATCTCTCAAAAAGAAGCAACCATGCTAGATAGCCAAAGACTTTGGACGTAAATGAGCCTTCGTGTACAAATTCTAATCAATTTTATTTTGTTTGCGCAAGCTCCAAACGTTAACAATCGCCCGACAATGAAAGCTTTTTTTTTTCTTGCGGTTTCGATTAGAGTTAATGCGAACGGATCAGGAGTTTTTACAGCGGAGCTGTTAAGGGCGAGTTTCCCCAGGGTCGTGTCCGTCAGCAAACAAATGATGACACAGAACTCTGGACAGCTACCGCCATCTATGAGCGACAGCGGCAACCTTTCGAGCCTTTCCACTCTGGCTTGCCGACTTGCGGCCGGCCATTACTTCATTCCCACCATAGTACAGCTTCGCTGGTCTTCATTCTTCACCAGAGTAAAAAGGCTGAAAGTTTTATTAATTTTTTTCTGCCTTTTTGGCGGTAAGTGTTGCAAAAGTAAATTGCTTTACGAAGTGTTTTCACGTTTTGTTTGGAAAAAAACTGTACACTGCTGTCGAAAAGTTGGTCTCGTTTCAAGCGATGCATATCGGGAATCACTGCTCCTTTTAGTGATTGTCCCGATCTTTCGAAGCACCGTTGTGCTTGAAACATATCCTTACAATAGAAGTTATAAATAACCACCAACATACATTCAAAAAGTGCATTAAAAACGCCCAACGCAAAGCAGCGCGGAAATCCCAATTGAGATAGACCGTATACGGAGCGGAGCGTATGCACTGGGAGATTCCAGCGTACGGAACACTTCGGCACGCCCTACCATGTCTCGTGCCCTCAAATCTTACACTCTTTAGATAACGTGCAATAGAGCAGATGCAAATTATGAAGCCCATCGCGGAACAAATCGAACAACGCTCTTTTTCCTGCTGCTTTGTCCGGCTCTGTAAGCATTTCTTAGCCACTTTTTTTTTTTTGTTTCTTCGGAGACTGCTTTTTTTCGGCAACACATAAATCCGATGCCTTTTGGCCGGATTGCTGTTAATGTATCACTCAGGCACACAACAGGTGAAGCAACCAATTGAAAACTGCGTGCAAGCACCCGAAGAAAAGGTTTATGCTAACCCGAAAATTTCCAAAACGCCGGGTGTACACACCGCGCACTGATGTGCGCGGAAAACCGGGGAGAACTACTTCATGTATACCGGAAAGCCACCGGGGCAGCGGTTTCGTCGCGCAACTTCTGGTGAGGTCGGGCAATCATTCGAGATTCGGAAATTCGATATCCTGAGCTTTGGATACGGTGTCAGGAGACTGAGGCGACGTCGTTCTTTTTCCTGTCGTGGATTGTTTTAACAATTCCGGAAGACTGAACAGCGCTTACTGCGATTCAAAGAAAAATAATACAAGCAAGATGACTGGGAAGAACCGTTTTAAGCAGCGAGATGACCCAACATGCTTCGGGGCGTCAGTGGTATACTTAAAGACCAACTCAACCCTCTGAGATCACGCCAGTGCGGTGGCGCTGCTGTCGGCACAGCGCATGCGCAGTTGCTTCGCGTCGGGCAAAACTGGTTTCCCGGCGCATCAGCGCGATGCCCGACATCCGGTGTGGGCAAACGCGAACTCTGTTTGTAATGTCAGGTGTTGTGTTGGTCGATAGCGACTCCCAGACGAACGCCTCGTGCAGCCCCGGAGAGTTAAAGAGATGCACTCGCGCTTCTAATCTATTAGTCCACGGTAATCTTTGGCGACAGTGGCTAAATTCAATTAAACATTCGTCCGGCTGCCTCTCGGACGTTATCAATCTTTCTACGACAACTGCATTGCGAATTTCACTAGGCACACCTAACAAACGCGTCGATACCTATTTCGACCATTTTTTCATACTCTGTTTGCCACTTCGCGCAATCGTCGTTACTGGCGCGAGCGTGAGGCTTGATCTCGTTGATCATTGCACGCGTTCTCGCGCAAACAAAAGCATAGATGAAGCCACGTGCCTGCACAAGAAGTTTGACAGCGTTGCACGCTAAGTATGAAACAGAGTATATATGGAAGGCTGATTATGTCCCTGACGAAAGGTCGGACAACCTCTTTATTATGCTCCGGTTTCATACGAAGCTTCTGCCGCGAGCGCGTGGCTTCACCTAAGCAGCTCTTCGCTTACGCGAGAAGGCGTGCAAAATGATCTGCGAGATAGCGCGCAAAGTGTGTATGAAGGCACTTTACTGCGAGATCAAACCCCATGCTCGCGCCAGCAAGCTTTACCAGCCTTGTACACTTAGTACGGAACAGGGAATACGGATAACAAGTCGTCCGCTTCTCTGCCCAGGAGTTGCGGTGACGTCAGTAGCGACGCCGAGCTCTGATTGGCTCTGGACTGAAAGGATAGTGGGCAGACCCCAGTGCTAAGATGTCTCGAGGTCTACAAAAAAACTGTATCATTTTTTCGATCAGCCAATAAGAACCCGACATCCTGACATCAACGCAACCCCTGCGAAAAAAGCAGACGAACTTGAGCTTCGCACAGAGACCATGCACCAGATGTTCGTACCATTTCTCTTGGCCAAATCATCGAGAAACTAACTGAAAGAACTTCTTGGTCAGTCGTCTGAAAGGACCGAAAACTTTTATTCGCAGAATTTACAGGTAAAATTAGCAAACGCGTCAGAGCCAGGCGGATGTTTGGCGGATTCAGTGGATTCTAGCGGATCCAAGCTGATCCGCTAGAAGAACCACTGGCTCTTCATTTCACCGACCATAAAGCAGTAATAATGAAGTCGAAACGCAACCCGGAACTCAGCACCACCTATGAGCAATAAACAAATTATCAGCCCCATCAGCACTACCTTGGAACAATAAAATCAGTATCATCAGCACCACCAGAGCTTCGCCCCAATCGACATCATTCACCACGTGAAGATGCGGTCATTTTTTTTCCTGGTCCGTTTTGCTTTTGCAGCTGCTCTTGTTCGCAGCGATTTCTTTCTCTTGACGTTTTCCATAGGAAGTTTAACAGAAGCGTATCCCTACGTACCGCTGCTATAAAACTCGGCTTCTTCGCGAGGACATATTAAGTGTCATAATCTTTACAGTTGTTTATTTTCCCTTAATCGACGGCTGGGGCTTGGACAAGAATCAGCATGGGCATGCTCCTGACGAGTTGCCGGCCCTAACAACCTCCGCGGAGAGAATTCGAAGCAGAAGCAACGCCGACCGAAGCCGACAGATGTTCGGGGTTCGTTGCTCGGAGCCTTGGAAGTGTCGGTTCATTGTTTCGCAGAGAAGACTGACAAAGACCGGGAGCGGAATGGGCCGTTGTTAGGCCTGCCTTCCGAACGTGCAAGCTGTCTGCCTCTTTGTCTGCGGGCTACTGTACGACTCCCGTGCACTTATTTACGCGCTAAGGTATACTCCATAGTCTGCTCCCCAGCACAAGACTATCGCTCGACAATAATCACAATAATAAATAAAATAAACTAAACGCTACGCTCAGAGCCTAATGTACCCATTTCAAGAAATAAAAAAAGCACGACTATTAAAAAAAAACACATTTAGTTGATTTCTATCAAATTTATTTGATATAAATCAGATTATTTTGGTTTAAATCACTGTAGCTAAAATTGTGAATCTTTACCACTAGATGTATCTTTGATATGGCATATCGATGGATCAATTCGTTTAATCACTGACAACAATGCGAGAAAAAAGAATTTCTGTAAATGTAAAGTACAGTTTAATGAACATTTTGTTTTTGGACTGTGTAATGCCAGCCATACAAAAACAGGTTGATTTTTGTTTTAGTTGGTTCAAAACATTATTTGGTTTTTCTTTCCGTGTTCTGACTTTATTATAAGAGGACATTACTCTTCTAGTTTTTGTTTCTTTGTTTTGCGTTCTCATTTTGTTGCAATAAGACGTTGCGTTGCTGACGAATGAAGTGGGAGATAAAAACCAAACTCAACACTCCGATTTGCTCCCTTCTTTTTGCTTGTGGTCAGCCTTACATAATTCTTTCTTTCCTGATATGTTTCTTTCGATCTAAATACGACACAAATGCACATACAAAGCATCAAATGATAGAGAGTAAATAAACATACATTCGGGATTATTTTTGCGGGAAAAGTTTGATTCAAATCATCGCAGTAAAACTAGTCCGATTTCAATCACGACTGAAATCAAGATTTAAATCGTATCGACTTTTATTGTGCCGAACGGACACGTTGGGCATTATTGGCAATTTGGGACCACGTGGTTTTCGAAGCCACATTCACGGCTTCGTCTATAGACCGCCCGGCGCTGTGAATGTCCGATTCGCTCGAGAAGGCTGGCAGAGCGAACCTGGCCGCGCCACAACTACCTGTTCTAACCCCTAGGTGGCGTCGATTCCACAAAATTTGCCAATACTCCGTTCCACCTGGTGACGTCAGAAAGACGCCGAGCTCTGATTGGCTCCGATTGAAGGATAGTGGCTGGGGTCACACTGCATACACATCACGCAAAATACAGTCTGCATACATATTTGAACACCGAACGCATACATAAAAAAAGGTATATTTTGAATATAAAAAAAATTCCGTTGTTCAACGACCCTTTCGCTATGAGACGTCCAAAAAACTTGTGTGGTCATACTGAGGTGACGTCATTTCTTTTTCAGGGAATCGGCGAGGCGGAGCCTCTCCAGAAGTTCTTATGTTGCCAAACTTTACACATCGTCACTACAATATACGAAGCTGTTTGCATCCGCACCAGAAGGGACGAAATTGTTACCGCCTTCTCCGAGCCATATATGTTCCCGGGTTACACCTCCGAGATTCCTTGGCGCGCAAAGCTCTCCCCCGGCCCTTTCAAACGCTCGTTTTCCCAGCAAAAGGAGCGTATGCGGAGAGCAAGTCGCCGCTTCTAGCGACGGAGTTGCGGTGACGTCAGAACGACGCCGAGCTCTGATTGGCTTCGGATTCAAAGATAGTGGGTAGACCTCAATGCTAGATGCCTTGATGTCTACCCGTCTATTCTTTCACATCAGCCAACTAAGAGCTCGGCATTCTGACATCTTCGCAACCCTAGCAGCGAAGCAGACTAACTTGCGCTCCGGATTTCACAGGTTCTCTATGGAGCTCCGCAGAACGGCAGAGCCGGCGTTAGCATCTCAAGCCTTGAATGTGTGCGCGCAATACAGAGCTCGTATTTTTGTTGACACCGTGAAGGCCACTGATCTCCACTTGGGGGTTGGATGGCGCATTCAGCAAACAGGTATGAAGCCACCGGAAGTAAGCGGTTTGTCCCGGAAGTAAGCGCTTGGCAGGCTTTGTTACCCTTCCGAGTGCTGGTTCAAAAATCGTTGAGGGTGCTGGATTTTTGCTTGTCACATCAAGAGAGCCCGCTTGTTTCGCAGCAAGAGCGCATGCGGGCCCGAGAAGTATTTTGGGAAGCCATTCAATGTAAACGTTTTTAGATTCTAGTTGATCAAGTGTGCATATGTCCCAAGTTCAAATGCCTCTTTCCCTATATTTAATCTCGGAAAATGTTGATTAAGACCCACTCAAAGACACAGCAAAAGCATGAACCAAAACATCTACCGAAAGCACCAGAAAGCCCTGCAGACGCTCGACTTCCGTACAAGTCATCGAACTTCCGGTGGCGTCCCTTCCGCCCTGCTCGGAGAGCGGCTACGCGCCCATCCAGCCCTCTATAATAGAGACCAGTGTTGAAGACTGAAGGTCATACACCGCATGTCCAGCGTTTAAACGCGTCCGGACCGCGCTGCGCTAAAGCGCGACGTCAGGACCGCAGCGACAACTGGCACACCAGTGCTTCACATGAAGCGCGGAATCCAATCCAAGGACAATAGCCAGTTTTAGAATAAAGGGCCCCACAGCTTTGTACCCCAAACAGCTTGGAACGTCCCCTGCGCATGCGCAGAACTTCTGCGCATGCCCATTGCGATGCCCCGAGCTGTTTGGGGCACCCAAGGCTTTGGGGCCCCTATTCTAAAACTCGCTAATAGCGAGTTTTAGAATAGGGGCCCCACAGCTTGGGTGCCCCAAACAGCTTGAACGTCCCACTGCGCATGCGCAGAACTTCTGCGCATGCGCATTGCGATGCCCCGAGCTGTTTGGGGCACCCAAGGCTTTAGGGCCCCTATTCTGAAACTCGCTAATAGCTTGTCACGCGACATGAGAAGCAGGGATCTCCTGGCTTCTCGCAGCCGCAACGCAGTCAAAAGCACTTGAACCGAATTGTGTATGGGGACTTCAGGCGCCCGAGCGCGTTGAGACGCGATGCAAGTGCTGCAAAGTCATCTGACACCAGGGAGCGTTGGGAGCTTTATAACCAGCTGCAAGTCCTTATAAGACAACGATAAAAGAGGAAAAGCTAGCGTTTTTAAAATGCTACCTCTTCCCCTCTAGTGTCAACAAATGACGAAAAGTTTTTGAGTGTTGTCAACGGTCCTAAAAAACTGTTGTCTCTCTCATTGGGTTTGATGGAATCTCTATTCTGCAAGATCAGTATGCATCTGTTTTAAACGACGTATTTGTTAAAGCGTTTACTAATAATGATTGCTCTGTTTATTGCAAGTGTATCCCGATTCTGCATTCCTTCCAATGGACCCGCTTGTTCTTGATTACGACGGATTGCAAAGTAATTAATGATTTGAAATTTTCTTTCTCAAGTGGTGTTGACCAAATTGCCTCTAAATTCCTTAAGAATACTAAAAGTTTAGATGTCAATCCTTCTTACCAATATTTTTGCACAATCACTAAGCCTTGGTGTCTTACGGAATGATTGGAAAGCAGGAAAGGTGGTTTCACTGTCCAAGTCATGTGGCAACATAGTTTTCTTAGTTAAAGATACATTTTTTTAACCATAAGCCTTGCATAATCTTCGAGCACATTATTTACTTTCAATTGGTTAATTTTTAGATTATATATTATTTTTCACCCTTACAACTTGGTTTTCGCAAATCTCCGTCCTGCGAGGGTCAGCTCCTCCCTTTCACTACTGATGTACATTTCCATTCTTGACCGTGTGCTCCACGTTGACTACGTCTTTCTTGATTATTGTAAAGCCTTCGAGAAAGTTTCTCATAACCTCCTGAATTTTTAAGCTTAGCAAACTTTACATAGACCCCAATGTTCTGCCCTGGTTTAAATGTTTTTTAAACCAATTGGTGCCAGTTTGTTTCTCAGTAATGACACTAATTCTTCCCTTTGGCTTGTTACCTCTGTTGTCCCACAGGGGATCTATCTAAGACACCTTTTGTTTCTCATTGACATAAACGACCCACCCATGTAAGTATCATCATCAAATCGATTATTTGCTGACAATTGTGTAATTTATCGTAAAATAACTAACAAATGTAATGCTGCGCATCTTCAAAGTGACCTATGTGCAGTATCCGAATAGTGTAACCTGTGGAAAATGACTCTTAACACTAGCAAATCAATGCTATGATGGTTTTACGTCGGGTCAAGTACTCATCGTCACACTCAATTTGTAACACTCTACTCAATCTGAGACGTCTTAATATTATCCCGGTGTTCACATTACTTCTGACGTGTCATGGAAAACTCATACCGACTATATTATCGCTAACGCTAACTCTATACTTGGATACCTAAAAAAATTTTACTTCAGCCCCAGTATCATTAAAATTACTTCTGTACGAAAAACTACTTCGATAAAACTGGAGTATGTTGCATTCATCTGGGATCACGGAGATTCAACGGTTATGAATAACCTCGAATCTCTACAAAATCGCCGAGTACGTTTCATTTTCTGCAACTATCATCGCATAGCCAGCGTGTCATCTATGAAAACCGATTGATGAGTATCTCTTCTTTCCTCACGTCGAAAATATCTTATTTATGCCTCTTCTACAAAATCTATCACACTAACACTTCACTGAAAAACAAATCTCTTCACGCACTGATCATCAATTCAAAGTTGGCACATCTCACTGTGAAACATTCGCGTACATTGACTCTTTTATACCAAAAACGTCTTCTGAGTGGAACCACCTTCCAGCAGCTTTAGTAACTTTACCATCAAACGATTTGTTTCGATCTGCGTTAACTAATCACCTTTGTCAATGTTGCCTCCGGATTTGTATTTTCAAAGTACATTCTTTGCGTGTTTTTTCTGTTGTGTGATTTTTTTATTTTTCGTTGTCCCCCCTCCCCCCCCCCCCCCTTTTCTATTGCAAGGCCCTACGGGCCCTAAAGATATTGTCATAAATAAATAAAAAGTAAATAAATTGCGACCGCCAATGGTGCTTCATGGACTTTTAGAAGGGTCTATTGCGCCCCCTCTGCGCTAAGCACCAAAATGGCGGCGTCCACAAGAAAATCAGGTAATGATAGAGTGACGATTGTCTAAGCCTGGCTTACTTAGCCGCCGCCACAGTTCTGCCACCGGTTCCTTATATCGAAATCGATTTGTATTGCAGCCCTGTGTAGCGTTGCATTGAGCTGTCAACATTATCCTTATCGACGGGTCCTTTACAATAGCCTACTGCGGTAACGGTGGCTGGATGAAAAAAAAGGATTTGAAAACATAAGACAAACATAAAGAAAAAAAAACGAAGCGGAGGAAAAGAAAACATTAAAAAAACAGACGAAAACAAAAACAATAATAAAGAACACTTCACACGCATACAAAGAGAGAACAGTTATTGTGTAAGGATCGAAGGGTGTCATTTTTCTCGCGTAACTCCTCGTTTTGCCTGCAAATCTGCTTTGACGGGGCACGACAAACGACTTCAAGTTGCGTATATGCACGTTATCTTCAGGAGAACAAATCTGAGAGGATATAAAATACCTCCACGTCGAGTTGGCAATAGGCAGTTTTTTGTTTCTCCCAAATAGCTCCGAGGTCAATTATTGTCCGACTCAGTTCTACCTTTTTTTTCTTCAAAAGTATGTATGTGGACCATAGCGAGACGTATGCGAGTCAGCTGGTACTAGCATCTGCCGTTAAAGTGTAGTTTAATAGAGGTATTAGGGCCTTTTCGCAACCCGTTACCCTGTTTCGCGCACCGCACTACCGCAGCCTTTGAAACATGCTTTTAAGCGCGTGCTCGAATGATGACGTAACCGCGGGGCACGCGCTGAAAAGCATGCTTCAAAGGCTCCGGTAATGTCGTACGCGAAACACGGTAACGTTTTTTTTGTTTTTTTTAAAGTTTCTATTGTTTAAGTTTCGGCCAATCCGTCGTAAAGGATTCGCGACGTCACTGAAAATACCAGAAAGCAGATATAATCGAAATCGAAGAAGAGGAATCGCGTTAATTTTGTTTTTGTCAGTTGTGAGCTTATTATTATAGTTGCACTTATTAAATAAGTGCCTGCACAGCATCGAAAACATTATGGCAATTAAAAGATATCACAAATTTTCTCAGTAGAGAATAGAGGCGGAAAGAGATTCCTATTGATAATTGTTTTGTTACGAACAAGAAAAGATTCACAATCAGAATGAGAGAAGCAGGGCAACGGTATTCGATGGAACTTGTTCTCGCTTAGCACAAGGTGGCGCCGCGACTGCTGCCCCCATGTGTGCAAGCACGCGAAGCGTTCGCATAAGCGTAGCTTTGGCAAGGTTGCATTTGCACGGGTTGTGCGCACGACCATAGACATGGTGGCGGCCCAGTCACTTTAGGTAAGACAAGAGAGGGTCAGCAATGGCGGCCCCACTTGCGGCCTTCTATAGACGCTTTGCACACGCGCCATATAAAAACCGCTATTGCTGACCTTCTCTCGTCTGACCTAAAGTAAATGGATCGCGGGAAAGTAGCGCCAAGATCCCCCCCCTCCTTATTGTCGCCATTTTGGCCCATGAAGATCTAAATTTGCTGGTGACCGGTGGCTTTATAGAGACGTTTCTTGTATACAAAGATTTTGCTATCCACACACCGGCAAAACGAGCGTACATCTTCGTACCACAACCACATGGGGTGTCGGTGTTTGCAGGCGTTGAACAATAATTTTTCCATATTTAAATACGCAAGAAAAACAATACAATGACCTATTGCATCAAGCATCAAGAAGAATGCAGGGATCGGAGTTCCACGTGCAACACGTGCACTCCTTCCCCGTATCACCATGCCCCGCATAAAAGATTCGAAGTAAATAACCAGAATAAAGCGTTGACGAACGCGCGTGCAAGATGCAATTTGTTTCAGGCATTTGCTTTAGGCCTGGTTCACACTTACAGCTAATCCGCTGCCGCCGACGCAGAATCGGCCGCGGCAATGCACAGTGGACGCTATGCCCGGCGGCCGAATTCCTGCAGATTCGCCCGCCAATTCGCAAGTCTGAACCAGGCCTTAGACACGTTACTACTGCTGAGGTCAGCACGTGCGGCGCGTGGAACCCCAGTCTCTGCATTGTCCTTGATGCTTGGTGAATTTAGCAATAGGCCTATTGCAAGCGATCAGTGGAGATGGGCATGATTGATAAGTTGCTCACATACTTAGCGCCAAAGATGTTTATATTGGCGAAAAGCGCCTTCAGTACGACGATGCTCCAGGGTGATCTTGGTGCGACTGGATAAGAGCAACCTTCTCGAAGCTTCGAAGATTTGAATGGATCGAACTGGCGATTGCCATAGCAACGGAAACCGATTAGCCAATCGCCTTGCGATGTTTTGGTCGTCTGCATGTTACTATTTGTTTGTGTTCGAATAGCAGGCAGGGAAGGCAATGGCACTACTTTCCAAGGATCCGGTGTTTTTAGTCGTCCCCAGACGCCGAGCCACTGAAGCGGGCGGTCACGACCCTCCACAAAGGCCAATGCTGGGGAGATGGATACAGTAGAGTCTAAAATGACAATAACCCAGCCCTGATGTGGCAATGATGAAGTGAAGTAAACGTAAGAAGAGGAAACAAAAACTGAAGGTCGGTCATGGCGGCGCCCATGCACAGATGCTGCGAACCGTCCCTCTAGTGTGACCCAAACATGCACTTGCATGCAACGCCACTGACATAGAAGAAGCGTCTTTGTCGCTGCGTCATTTCAATGATAAAAAGCAGACTTCTTCTCCCAGTCTCTTCTTGGCAGGCCTTATTGACGTGGACGAGGGAATTACCTTGGTGACGCTACAATAGCCGACAGAGTGAGGACGGCAGGGCGCGTCTATCTAACGCCAGGACTCCAGCACGCGCTCCACGCCTTCCGTCGTGCTGCGGCTGCGCGAGCACGGTCATGGTGCACGAGACGGCGAAGCGTTGTCGAAGGTAGGAACTTGCTGGAGGCGGGACAACTGAAGCTCCTCCCTTGCCGTTCTTTCCTTGTCAGTGACTTACAGCCGCATGCGGCTCATCGAGTTCGACACGAGCATTGAATGTAGGCACTCGGCTGGTACTTACGACAGTCAACGTCTCGGCGAATGTTTCGAATATCGTGTCTATCGTTGCGGTGACGGGAATAGCAAAACCCTAACAACGTCTTGAGCTAAGCACTTGCCCTGGGCCTTGCCAACCCAAAAGAGCTTACAAGATTCTACAGTCAAGACGATTGCGCGAGCCTATACTCTGTTTCATACTTAGCGTGCAACACTGTCAAAGCTACAAGTCGAGCGCGTGGCTTCATCTATATGGTTTTGTTTGCACGAGAACGCGTGCAAATGATCAACGAGATCAATTCCCATGCTCGCGCCAGTAGCTTTGATAGCGTTGCACGCCAAGTATGAAACAGAGTAGAGCACAGGAGATCGCTTTGTTTGTGCGAAAACTCCGAAGTCAGGAGCCAGTGCCCCATGCCTCTGTCAGCACTGCCTATGTTTGTGAGACAGAGTGTAGGTGTGGTGAAGTCTGCTTCTACTGCACGAGCCAGCGCGCAGACTGGGTGCCTTCTACAGCTTTGGCCGTTGTGCGTGTTTCCCTTTCAGCATTCGAGGACATTGCCTCGTTTGACATGTGCTCAACAATAACGGCAAAAGGAAAGCGAATTCCGCTCTTCCCTGCTGTGCACTTTTCCCGTACGCTTCTGGCATATGCGCTGAAGTATCTTTGACCTTCGAATGTTAGAACAAAGCTCCAGCTTTGCTCAAACGAGCACTTGTTTTAAGAACATTCAGTTCGCCTCCGTTGCAATTTGCGATAATACTCTGAACAAAATTCGTTCTTGAAAGGTTCATCGATGCCCCAAGATCTCTTTTAGCTCGTGAAGGACAGTTTCGCCTCAAGCACCATCGACCCCCTGCCGCACTAGAAAGTCAACTGGGTGACGAAAAACTCTTTAGCATAAAAAAAGGGAGCTTATAATAACCCTTTACAGATTTATCACGAAAAACGTATATGTGAAAATTGTAGAAGAAACAGAATAAATTTAAGAACACAGCCACTTTTATAAGATATATTGTGCTGAAAGCAATCAGATTTATTATTTCAAACGCTTGCACGTGGATACATACAAACAGACTTCACTACACATTAATATATAGACGGATTCCGTACACATTTCGAGATCCAAAGCGAAAAATGCCATATACAAGAACAAATTATGGTCGACAAGCCCTTAATTTTCCAAATAACAAAGATTATAAACAGAACAGATATAAACATAAACTTTGAATAGTCATTTTATAGCTTCAATACTCATTGCATCTTTAACCCGATTTTTTTGTTTTGTTGAAATGTTATGAATTGAGTGCTTCATGTCATAATGATGATGAAACAGTTTCATTCATACAATGCACCAGAGGCGAAAGAAACGCTTCAATAAATGAAGCTTTTTCCCCGCCACACGATTTGCGAGATCAAAAATTATAGATTTTGGAAAGGCTCAGGGATCCGTGTTTTCTTTGCGGTACAGTAAGTTGCATGTCAACAAGAAAGCATACTCCTACGATCCAGCGGAAGATACTGTTTACGAGCTCGTAAACTCTCACACTATGCGTGTTGCTCTCAATCAGCATAATGAAAACTATGATCCGATATAAGGAACTTTAAGCCACGTAACATATCTGTTCTTTTTGGTAAGGTCCGAAGCGCGATGCGCTGTCGGGACGAACTCAACTCTTTAATTGTCTCAAGTAATAGTGATATTGTAGACCTCATGGAAACGTGGCTCTCAGGTAAAACAAGAAATAGTGAAATATTAAACTGCCAGAAACAATACAGTATATATCGATGTGATAGGGGAGATGGAACTGGTGTTGGAGTCATAATGTGCCGTTGCAGATAATGTCATATTTTCCCTTACAGACATCTCGACTCAACTTGAGTGTATTTGGATCAGTCCGCGTGCAAATATGACGCGATTAATTTTAGCAGTATGCTACCGACCGTCGTGTACAAACTCCTTTTTTGGGGGAAGATTTGCATGTTTAGGCAAATAAAATAATCATGCGCTTCCCAAACTCTCCCATCGTTCTTATGGGAGCCTTTAATTTTCCTCGAATGATATGATTAACCATCCATCCGACTGTTCAGCCATTTTCTTCTGAGTGAAATGACGTCTTTTAATTTATGTTCTGGCTGTAATTTTGACAATTAGTAACCCAACCTACTCACGTTACGTACTCGTCAGCTAACATGCTAGATTCTAAATTTACAACATCTCCAGATTTAGTCTCATCCATATTGCATTTACCGGCCGGAGTGACCATTGTGCGTTATATTTTGATTTAAATAAAAGGACATCGGCTCTATCGGATTTCTCCAAATGTATCCGCCACTACGGTAGAGCTAACTTCTACAGAATCGACAGGGAGCTGAGTATTTTTATTCACTTTTTTTTTGCCCGGCCTTCAAGAGCGCTTTGTAATGTTAATTGGGACTTGCTTAAGAAATATTTGAAGAGCTTTTTAACATGCATGTCCCAGTTATAAATGTATATTTGAACCTCGACTTCTCCAAAGCGCTCGGTAGGCTAGGCAACAACAACAGAAAAGCGCTTGTTTCGTGCTGCAAAGAGTAATCCTACGGATCAACGGTGGACCGCTTATCGTATTGCCGCCGACGATTGGAAGGTCGCCAGGCTGGTTCCTGTTCGCAAAGGTTACGCTACGAAGACAGTCATAGCCCTCGAGCTTTCGTCCCATTTCACTAACCCACATTCCATGCAAGATTCTTGAACATATCATTTATTTCAATTTATTTAACTTCTTAGATTCGTATGGTTTCTTTTGTCCCTTTCAGCATGGTTTCCGGAAGTCATTTTCGTGCGAAACACAACTAGCAACTTTTACAAATGACCTTCACACTATCCTTGATCGGCTGTCGAATGTAGATTGCATATTTTTAAACTTATCAGAAGCGTTTGATAAAGTGTCTTGCTTCTTTCCAAAACTCAGTAAATAAAGCGTTGACTTCAATGTTCTTTTCTGGATGCACATTGTTTCTTAACTAACCGCCAACAACTGGTCACCACTAAGAATTCTTAGCTCCCGCTCTAGTTTTTATTACCTCAGGAGTGCCACAGAGTTCAGTGTCGGCCCTTTATTCTTCCTTATCTAGGCATCTAATATATCCTCAAAGATCTCAGTTTTTCCGGATGACTGCGTAGTATATCGAGAAGTAACCAATTCATTTGATCAAATTCAACTTAGAATTACACAAACGCCGTATCTCTTCCGTGGAATACATGGCCCATGAAACTAAAGGCCAACACATGCAAATCTATGCGCATAGCCCGAACTTCGCCAATTAACACAGATTATAATATTCAAGGTGTTGCGCTACAATCGTTTTTTTAGTACAAGTACCCAGGTTTTTATATCACGCTCGACCTTGCATATAAGTCTCGTACAGATTACATACTCACAACGCAAGTCGCATGCTAGGCTATTTGAAGAGAAAATTTTTATTGGCCCCACAATCGGCAAACTTATTATTGATAAAACACTAGTTAGACCTAAACTAGAGTACGCAGTTGTTATTTGAGATCCTGGTCAGAGTTTACTAACGGCATCAGTTGAAGCTATACAAACGGTATCGGTTTGTTTTATTAATGCATATTATCATCGAACATCAAGTGTTTCCTTGATGAAGGCCAATATTTTGCTTCAGATTTATCAATTGAAGAAAAATCGCTCGTCTATACTTATTCCATCAAATATATTATGCAAATGTTACACTACGTGAAAGGCTCCTTGTAGTTCCTTTCTATATCTCATCACGGCTGGATCATCAGCATAAAGTGGGAATTCCTAGCACTGATACCAATGCCTCTTTATCAATCGTTTATTCCCTACACATCCCTTGACTGAACCACCTTCTGAGCCACAATCGCTTCAATGGACCTATTGATATATTACCCAAGCATCAAGGAGAATGCAGGGATTGGTGTTCCACGCGCCGCACGTGCTGGCCTCAGCAGTAGTAATTTTACTAAAGCACACACCTAAAACAAATGGCATCTTGGACGCGCGTTCGTCAATGCTTTATTTTGGTTATTTACTTGGAATGTTTTATACAGGGAAGGCGTGCGTGTGGCGCGTGGAAAACCATCCCCTGCATTCTCCTTGATGCTTGGGTAATAGAGCAATAAGTCTATTACTGATAGTGTTCTTTTTAAGAAAGCGTTAGATGGTTTGTTGACATGATTTCTTTCATGTTTCAGTGTATTTTCTATATGTGTAGTCACTGCTAACCTTTGTTTTTCCTACACCCCCTTGTAATGCATTATGCCGTGAGGGTAAAATAAATTAATGAAATTAATTGAAATATTAGGTGCAAATTGCATTTTTTTCTTTTATTCGTTTATGGGAGACGCTTCATTGCATTAATATAATCGACGTCTTTATATTTATATGCTTCTTTTGTTTTATTTTTTCGCGCGTGTTTTTTTGCATGATGTTTTTACTGTTCCTTTGTTGTACTGCAGAACTGTAAGGGGGGGGGGGGGCAGAGGCTCTGTCAGGCATCATGCCTTTACCTGTGCCCCATACGCAGATGTTATTTGCAAAACAAATAAATAAAAGTAAACCTTTTAGACTCTTTTTAAAATAACTTTTTAGGGTGAAAAATATGAGCAAGCCGAAAAAACCAAGAAGAGTTCTTTTTCGACCACATAGTTTTTAGAGTGTACAGGGGAAGTGCAAGTATGGCATCTCCCTAAATTTCGAATAACCATTTTTATTTTATTTTTTTCTTAAGTGCAGCAATGACAAGCTTGAAAGCTCGCTTTTTTGGTGTTTCGGGTATTTTGTTACACAGTAGCAATGGATGAAGAATTCCCGTCTTTGAGACCATAAGGCCGCAGCGGCACTGCTAAAACGTCACACAAAAAGGACAGTCTGCAGAAACTGTCCGATGCGTATTTCTTCATTGTACGACTGTCCCGTCGTAATGGTTATGCAACACAACTGTCGACATATTCGCAGCATATGCATGTATGAAGCAAACATCCTTCGAACAAGCTGGAGGCATGTCCGATGAGAGTTCTGTCATCACATGTCTGCGTGCTTTGTAACCATACAAAAGACAACTCCGTGTCTTTTCTATGGTTTATGAACAGTACGTGACTGCGGCTTAAAGAAAATGATATAGACGCTTGCAGGAGACCAATCTTTCATAAGTTAGTTTGGTAACTGTTGGCAGATAGAATGCATAATTGTTTGTGCGTCAGTTTGGCAACCGCGGGCAGGCCATAGGTGGCGCAAGTTACCGCCCGTTATAAAGGGCATAGCCCTTAACTTCACAATCCATCCAGGCTCGCTATCAAACAACCTACACACATTAGCAGCAAGATGCTGGCACCCAGAGGCCACACTTGCGAACGTCTATAGTCTATCTATACCATAATAATAGAACAGAAAAGGGTTGTTCAGCGTCTGGCCTCTGCGTATGAACAGACGCCTCTTTCAAAAAATCACACCATCTAGTGGCGGCTGCGTCAACTATCCAAGTCCGCCATTGTTCGGGCGCGCACTGTGGCCATGTATTGGCCACGAGGGCGGCGTCAGCGTTCGGCGAACATTCGCATCCAATCACAACTCTTTGCGCCCAAGAAAAGGAGATCGCCATTGTTGCTTGTTGTGGTTTCGAAATGGGTTTATAGAGAATTAAGCCCTCAAGCACTTCATCTAATTGAAAAAGAACGTTCGCCGTCGTAGCCGCCATCAAGCCTTGGTCGACCACAACCTTGCGCCACAAGGGGGAACCTCACGCATATGCGCCAGACACAACAGCACGAGGGACCGGGCGAACGCAGTCAGGACTTCACCAAACACAGACGCAACAATCATCCAGACACGAGCAGACGGAGGGGAAACAGGACATTACGGCATGATAATAAATTCCTCGCAAACAGAAGCAAATAAAGAAACAAATACGCGCACAGAAAAAAATTCAAGAGGGCAAAACGTAGAACGTTGGCGAGCTGGACGCTAGCGAGCCCAACATGGAGACCACGAAAGAATGCGCGACACAAGGGCAGCTTAAAACTCACGAAAAAAAGCAAACAAGAAGAATCAAACAGCAACAACGGAGAGATACAAAGATGAAAGCGTGGCGGGAAAGAGGCAACGAATAAAAAAATAAAAAATAAATGTAGACCCCAGAATGACCGCGGGCGGGCAGGCAAGCAGTCGCTCGCGCACACGGGCGCCAGACCATTACATAAAGATCAACAGGAGTGACGACCGTGTTGTATGAGCGCGAATCAGCCGCGTTTTTCCTTTCTGATTACTCTGGCAGACATCATTTTTTAACTTTTCTTTTTGTTGAGTTTGTGCCCCTTGACGACACGTCTGCCATAGCCTCCTGCGAGAGAAGCGTGCTCGTTTTAAGAGACGAAAATCATCACCTTCTACTCTCCTTCCTAACAGAGAGAGAGAAAGTAAAAACAAAGAGAAACAGGAGCAGTAAGAAACAAGAAAATCAAAATAACCCCGGGGTAGTCGGATGGATGGATGGATAGGTGGATGGATGAATCGGGTAGCGGGGGCATAGGAGACGGCGGGCAGCGCCACACCGTCAAGCTCCAAAAACGATGCAACCGCGGTTTTCTTAATTTCTTTTTTCTTACTATGATACGCGGGTACGTGTTCCAAGGGCTCTCCATTCCTCGGAGAGGGCGGAACGAGCACCAAATGTAAGGATCGTGCCCTACTCCCTCCCCATCGTACTCCTTTCCCTGGACGCCGCCATTTTTAGTCTTTGTTTGATTGCGTCGTCTCTCTCTTTCTTCTTCCGTCTGCGCTCACGTCCTGCGCGTATCCGTACCCTCTCGAAGGTGGTCAGGTTCACTACTGCAGAGGGTTACCTCCGCGCACCAGACAAACGGCAAATGTATAATTTTTTTTTAGGCCGTCTGGTCTTTTTGTGTTAATTCGGCGTCTCGGGCTGCCCTTTTCTAACTTTATCATTATGTTTTTGTTGTTGTTGTTTGGTTTGTTATGACCAAGTTTCCGCTTCGTCTTTAGGTTACAATCCTCCTTTTGATATTGACAATGTCGGCTGCATTGGTCAAGCTCTGTGAATAGGCAACATATTGAGAGGTTGATGATGGAGGTTCTAGACAACGTAAGAACTGCAACGGGGCTCAGCTCTCAAAGTCACACAGGAAATAGCTTCACGCCACTCAGTACCAAGACATTACCTTGTAAAGTCAGCGGAAGCGAGAAACGACTTTTTATTTTCAGAATTCGCACCCACGAAAGCAAACCTCCGCCCAATGATGCATATCGGCGAATTCAAACATTCAAGAGAACGTCTTTTCTTTATTTCTTTTTGTGTGGGTGGATTTTCTATTGACTCGTTATGTTGCAACAGACTAACAAACTTGCGTCTGCTTCTACCCTAGAACATCTATACAACAGAGTCGCAAGCTTTTGCTAAACTCTTTGAGAAGGGAAGTTGAAACAAACGAAGCTCGAACGTAGCAGAAAATGAGAGAAAGAACTTTGAAAAGAGACTTCCCAGAAAATCCTCGGCCTAGAGCCTTCATTTTTTCTAATGACTTATTTACGCCCCTAAATTCGCGGTCACACTGTTGCCTGCTGACATGTCTCACACATGTTCTAAGTACTGTATCAGCCAAACATGATTCGGACATGCTTGAGGAGCTTCCGCAGGTAATTCCGTCATCATGTCCACATCGAACACCGTGCTTTGTGTATCATGTATTAGCAGTGCAACTGGGGTTTAAAGGTGCTACGTCTCTTGATGGGACATACGTCCTGCAAGGGCCATACGTCCCGCAAGGGTCCTCCAAGGGTACTACTGACTATATCGCCAGAGCCAGTGTACCCCAAAAAAACATTCAAACGAACGCAAAAACAAGATGGCGGCAATGCGACAAGTGCTCTTCTATATATATATATATATATATATATATATATATATATATATATATATATATATATATATATATATATATATATATATATATATATATATATATATATATGTATACATACGAAGACGACGACGACGGACACTGCCGCGAAAGACAAAAAAGGAGCCCGCGCAGTTGTGTTGCACGAGCTGGGGTTTTCTTCGGGCATATTTGTAGCAGCCATCGCTGTTGTTCTTCTACAGATCACCCTCAAATATATATATCATAATCACCCTCACAAGTGGTGGAGGTTAGGACCATCCCCATCCTCTCTTGTCCTGGAGCTCCGCAGCGGGCGATCAACGCGGACCGCCATGCCCGACGAGACCGGGAACGCCACCCAACAACGCGCACCCGCCCCTCCGACCGTCAAAAACCGACAACGAGACCCACCAGTTTTCAGCGGAGCGCCAGAAGCTGACGTCAACGACTGGCTCAAAAGTTATGATCGGGCCAGTCAACATAACAGGTGGGACGACAGCTTCAAGCTAGCAAATGTCGTATTTTTTTTAAAAGATACCGCTTTACAGTGGTTCGATAACCACGAAGACGAGATCGATTCGTGGGAGGCATTCCAGACGGCTTTCGCGGAAGTCTTCGGAAAGCCAGAAAGTCGCAAGCAACAGGCCAAAGATAAACTCGCCAGGAGGTACCAGTCCACAACAGAGTCATCTACTGCCTACATTGAGGACGTCCTTCGCCTGTGCCGACGTGTCGATAATGACATGACAGAAGAGGACAAAATCCGGCACCTATTTAAAGGGCTGTCACATGACCTCTTCACGGTCGTGGCTCCGAAGTCGCCTCCAACTGTCCAACAGCTCATTACGGAGTGCAAAAGACACGAAGAGCTGCAAAGTGCACGCATCATGAAACGTCCATTCGAGCGTCTCCCCGAGGTGTGCACAAACAACGCAACGCCATCGGAGCTTCCTGAGCTAATTCGTCAGATCATTCGCCAGGAGCTACAGGCATACTTAACTCCACTCCATGCCCCGAACGTTGCAGTACACCAACGAATGGACACTGCAAGTGTTCAGAAGGTAGTACAGGACGAACTACGCGCGGCTCTGAACCAAGTTCAGGTAGTTCCCTCTATCTACGCGCCGACGACGCAACCATCAACACCACTTTGCCCTATGGTACACGACATCCAGTCACGTTACACGACTCCATTCTTGGACCGCGCTCAACCACCGTATCGACCTTACGGGCAACGCCGACGGACTGACATATGGCGCACCGACGATCAACGCCCAGTATGCTTCTATTGCCACGCAGCTGGTCACATCGCCCGTTACTGCCGCAGACGAATGACCGACAATGCTTCCTATCGTGTACCTCCTAGTTTTTCTCGCTATTCAAGAAATTCGGATGCAAGCCTTCCCTCTGAAGCCCTCCTCTCCGACGCTCGCCATCTTACCGATGCTCCCGAAGCATCTGACACCCGCCGCCGCCGGTCGCCCTCTCCATACCCAACACGCCGCCGCTCCGTTTCTCCGTTCAACCGCGCTGCAGTTGCGTCGACGCCGTCGTCAAACTAAAGAGGGCAGCCTGCGTTGCCACCGGAGGTCAGGCTGCGCTGCCCCAATTTGACGCAAATCCTCCTCTTATTGGGCCGACTACCGTCAATGTTTGTATCGGAGGGCACGAATTCGTCGCCTTGGTCGACACGGGAGCCGCAAAGTCATGCATCTCAGAAGACATCTGTCGCCGCCTACGTAGGGTGCTCACTCCAGCCAGTGGACACTTATTGCGCGTGGGCAATGGTGAATTAGTCCAACCCCTAGGATGTGCCACCATACCTCTGTCCCTTGCAGGCATGTCCTACATCATTGAATTCCTTGTACTTTCAAACTGCGTCGCCGATGTTATTTTAGGATGTGACTTCCTAACGTCGACTGACGCCCTCATAAACTGTGCAGCCGGTGAACTAGAATTGAACGGTTACGATTCTGTGGATGATCCTCCTAGTTCATCACCCCAGACCCTTCGTACACATGACGACCTTCTTGTACCACCCCTATCCGCCGTCATCGTCGAGCTGAGGCCCGAGCCACCCATCACAGGAACCTATGCACTAGTCGAACCTTCCGAAAGACTATTTCTGAAGAAAAATGTTGCCGTTCCCTACTCCCTTGTGTCCATAGTGGAAGGCCACGTTCCTATTTGCCTTGCTAACACCTCTCCCGAGCCGCAAATACTTCCACGAAACACTCAAGTAGCAACTATAAACCGATATGAAGAACACATCGTTGCCCCTCTTCACACAGACGTATCGTCAACTGGGTGTCTCCACACAACTGCCGGCCGCAATAGCGACATGATAAAAACAATGGTGGATGCCGCCTTACCTGCCGAGAAACACTACTCTTTGGTCACCCTTCTCTCAGCATATTCCGATTTGTTCGACTTCGACAGCCGAGTTCTCGCTCAAACGTCAGTGGTGCAGCATCGTATCGACACCGGGGATGCATCTCCAGTGAAAAGTAGACCTTATCGAATCTCACCCATGGAACGTAAAACCATCCAACAGCACGTCACCGAGATGTTGGAGAACAAGATAATTGAGCCCTCCTTTAGCCCTTGGTCATCTCCCGTCGTTCTTGTTAAAAAGAAGGATGCCTCGTGGCGCTTCTGCGTGGACTACCGCCGTCTAAACAAGGTGACCAAGAAGGATGTTTACCCGCTGCCAAGGATCGACGACATCTTAGACGCACTTCAAGGTTCATCATTTTTTTCATCGATGGATTTCCGAAGCGGCTACTGGCAGATTCCTGTCGCTCAAGCTGACAAAGCGAAAACAGCCTTCATTACGCCTGACGGCCTCTATCAGTTTAACGTAATGCCGTTTGGTCTCTGCAACGCCCCCGCAACCTTTGAAAGGATGATGGACACATTGCTCCGTGGCCTCACTTGGAATGTATGCCTCTGCTACCTTGACGATGTCGTCGTCTTTTCAGGGACGTTTAATGAACATTTGCACCGCCTGAAACAAGTGTTTGATTGCTTCCGGTCCGCCCGCCTACAGTTAAACTTCAAGAAATGCACATTTGGAACTCGACAACTAAAAGTATTAGGACACTTAGTAAGCGCTGATGGTATCCGGCCGGATCCTGACAAACTTCGAGCCGTTTCAGAATTTCCTACTCCGAAAGTTCAAAAGGACGTCCGTGCTTTCCTTGGATTGTGCACCTATTTCCGCAAGTTCATTCCTGGCTTTGCTCACGTCGCTGAACCTCTTAATCAACTCCTTCGCACCAACACCAAATTCGAATGGGGCCCATCACAAAACCAGGCGTTTGGATCCCTAAAATTGACCTTGACAAGCAGTCCCATCCTCGGTCACTTTACCCAAGGAGCCGAAACCGAGATACGCACCGACGCAAGTGGACACGGCATCGGAGCAGTCTTGGCCCAGAATTCTAGAGGCACCCAACAGGTTATCGCATACGCAAGTCGCACCCTTACACCAGCTGAGCGAAATTATACTATCACTGAACGTGAATGTCTGGCTGTTATATGGGCCATATCAAAGTTCCGTCCCTATCTCTATGGCATTCATTTTCGTATAGTGACCGACCACCATGCCCTCTGCTGGCTCGCCAGTCTTAAAGATCCGTCAGGCCGCCTCGGACGATGGTCTCTCAAACTTCAAGATTACAATTTCACCGTCCTTTACAAATCAGGAAAAAGACACCTGGATGCCGACGGCTTGTCCCGGTGCCCACTTCCAGCAGCCTCTCCTCTCGAAGACTCCCGCATTCCTCTCGCAACTGCTCCTCTGACCAATGTTGACATTGCTGCAGCCCAGATGGCTGATCCTTTCCTTAAGCCGATAATTGAATATCTTCATGGCACAAACCCACATCCCCCTCAACGCACAGCACGCATAGCACGTCTATTTGCGCTTCACAACGGGACGACGCTATTTCGGCAAAACTATGAACCGCAAGGACGCCCGTGGCTTCTTGTCATTCCCCGTACCCTTCAAAACGACATTATTCGCGCTAATCATGACGACCCAACTTCCGGACATCTCGGCTTCTCCAAGACCTATTTCCGAGTTCGAGCCAGTTACTTCTGGAACGGAATGTATCGTTCTATCAACAAATACGTCCGATCTTGTCACGACTGCCAAACAAGAAAACACCCAACGACAAAGCCACCCGGAACACTTCACTCGCTTTCACCACCTAGCCACCCTTTCCAAAAAATTGGAATTGACTTCTTGGGCCCATTTCCCACGTCTGCAAACAACAATCGATGGGTCATTGTAGCCATTGACTACAATACCCGCTATGCTGAAACTAAGCCAGTTCCTGATGCTACCGCCAAAGAAGTTGCGAACTTCTTTCTGAACTCCATTCTGCTACGTCATGGCGCTCCACAGTCAGTCACAAGTGACCGAGGCACACCCTTTATTGCCAAACTTCTCAATGAAGTCCTGCAACTCGCAAGTACAGTCCATCA
>JAZHYW010009232.1:0-86106 GCA_037355805.1 Ixodes ricinus | reverse complement strand
CAGGTATAAAATTTGAAGTAATAATGTTTACTGAAACTTGGTATAACGATAACTCGAGTCACTTTTTTATTCCTAATTATAACAACTTTGTGCTAAATGGATCACATAGAAAGGGCGGCGGTGGAGTAGCCGTTACAAACAGTATCATCTCTAAAAACCGAACTTTTAACTAATTTTACTACGTCAACTGAGGACTACGAAGTATTAACTTCATGCAATGATTGTGATATTTCGTGTGTTGTATATCGGCCTCCTGATGGAAATTTCGCCAAGTTTTGTATGTTTCTGGAGCGATTTCTTGATTTGGTATGTTGCAAAAAATATACATTGTTTATGAGTGGAGACTTCAATATAGACGTATCCACTGTATTTGCCTCGAAAACTGAATTGATCTCTATTCTTGAATCAAATGGTTGTAACAATTTAATCGAATGTCTAACACCTGTCACAAGTAAATCGTCTACTCTCATTGACCTCTTCATAAGAAATAATGATAATGAACATGGGCCTTCTGGCGTAATAATAAGTGATATCAGCGACCATTTCCCCATTTTTTCGTTTATTAGAAAATCTCGTAATGACATGACTGCCATAACAGGAACCAATATTTGCTCAACAAATGAATGCTTAAAGATTAGAAATGTTTCGTAATGCCATAGGTAATACTGACTGGAGCTTAGTATACATTAAGGAATACAGCATATGAAGCTTAAAACATTTTCTTGTCTTCTTTAACTAGGATTTATGAAAATTGTGTTTTTTATAAGCAAGTAAGGAAAAGCAAAAAGTCGAGAAAGTCATGGGTCACACCTGAACTAGTTCGTAAAATGAACACAAAGAATAAGCTTTTTAAAATTTTTTATTACAAACAGGGATTCAGGTCAACTATGTGCTTATAAAGCTTTTCGTAACAAACTAAGTTCCGAGCTGAAACACGCTAAATCGAATTACAATAACAATCCGTTCAATGACGCCATAAGACAAAAGGGAGATATTTTACGGAAACGCATAAATTCTTTTAAAACCACCTTAAGAACGTTCTCGTTATGATGTTGAACTAGATGGAAGCAAGTTGTCTGACTTACAGCTTGCTACCACTTTTAATAATTACTTCGTAAATTTGGTACAACCAGCAAATCATACCATAGATCCGTCGGTAACATCGCGATACGTTCTTAATGAATCTATTTTCTTTTTTCCTTTTAGAGTAAGTGAAGTGATTAGCACGTTCCTAAATCTTAAATATAGCCGATCCCAGGACATAAATGGATTGCAAACTAAACCCATCAAATATGTCATTGATATAATTACTCCTCCTCTCACACACATTTTTAACCTCGTTTTAACGACCAGTGTCTAAAAAAAATGCAAAAAGCAAAAGTAACGGTGTTGCACAAAGGTGGTGACAAAAACAACCTCAGTAACTATAGGCCAGTATCAATTTTACCGGTACTGGCCAAGGGTCTTGAGAAAATAATTCACTCAAGACTAACCAACTTTCCTAACAAACACAATATTCTCTCTAACTCACAATTTGGTTTTCGTAAACACAGATCAACAGAAACCGCACTAATTCCTAAAGCACTTGAGGCACAAACTCGTACTTGGTATATTTATTGACCTCACTAAGACGTTTGACCACATAAACCATATATATAAACCTTAAACGTCACGCTTACGGTACTAGAGTAAGCGGAGCATTATTAATCCAATCTTTATTAGGGTACGTTGTTGGGATGTTGGTTCATGTTGGTTAAACATATCAAATAGCGCAAAAAAATAAACAAGGACAAGAAGTATACTGGACAAGCGCTGACTTTCAACTAGTTTTTACTCAGGAAAGCAAGTAATATATACACACACGACAGGCAAATGAATGATCGTGCACAAAATTAGTCAACTTTTATGTGGTGCTGCTTTGCCTGTCGTGTGTATATATATACTTGCTTTTCCTGAGTAAAAACTAGTTGAAAGTCAGCGCTTGTCCTGTATACTTCTTGTCCTTGTCTTTTTTGCGCTATTTTATATGTTTAACTAATCCACTTTTATTTGCAGCATCGGTCTCAATGCGTTTGTGTAAACTCTTTCTTTTTCTCCGTTTGATGCTATTACAACAGGTGTGCCCGAGAGCATAATATTGGGCCCTCTTCTCTTCATACATTACATTAATGACGTTTTTAACATAATGGCATCAGCAAAAATAATAGGCCGATGATATGACTTTTCTTATTACTGGTACTGACCCGACTGATATGGTTTCCGAAGCAAATAGCTCTTTTAGAAATTTGCAAGGATATATGGACGCACATTGTCTGCAAATAAACCCTAATAAAACTAAAGCGATTTTCTTCAGACCCAGAAATAGATTAATTTGTAGGCCAACATATCTTCATCCAGGCAACCAGAAAATAGAGGTTGTAAGTGAAATAAAATCCTTGGGCGTTTATTTGACCGAACACGTCATATCGGACATTCATATTAATCACATCCGTACAAAAATAAATAGAATAAATGGGCTGATAAATAAACATAGATACAGCCTTCTTCTATGTAATATTTAAAAAAAAAGGTGAAAGCCGTTTACAACTCCCTGTAACGCCGAATTAGAGCGCAGCTCTTGAGGAGGAGGGGAAGGCACGGGGGGGGGGGGGTCACGTGACCTCAGGGGGGGGCACGTGCCTGGGGGTCACGTGACCTCGAGGGGGGGGGTGGAAAATTTTCCGCTAAATTTAGCGGGGAAAGTTTTCCGCTAGATTTAGCGGGGAAAATAATTGTCCGCTAAATTTAGCGGGTGAAATTTACCCATCATGCACCGCGCGGTTACGCCGACAACGACGCCGACGGCGACGCCGCTCAAGCTCGAAACTGGCGCCTAAGAGCTGCGCTCTAAAAAATGTTATACAATGCTCTTGCTGTTCCTCACCTAACATATTGTCATCTCATAGGGGGTACAACTACAAAACATAACATACTTAACCTCCTTCGTGCACAAAAAAAAATATCAATTAGCAATATTAGCAAATCTCGCATGGAATGAGAGCACTGCTAATTATTTTCAGCATTTAAACATTCTAATTATATCTTTCCTTTATAAACTCAAACTTGCACGCCTCTACAGATCTGCCCTACTCGCAAACAACACCTTTATAATCGATTTTTTTAATCTAAACAAGCATCTCACAAGTCATAATACATGACATGCAGAACCATGGTTTGTGCCGACATCTCGTACAACATAGGGTATCAATCAACAAGACACAATCTACCTCACTTACTAAACGAATTGATTCAATGTCACGTCATACCTGAAGTTGTCGCCAAGTCTCACATATAATGTCCCTCTTTATGACGTTCACTGGCTCTGACTCACAAATTTTAACCCACACGTTTTTTTGTTGACAACTGCTTCATTCTTATTGTATGCGTGTATATTTGTATTTGTTGTTTCACTTTTTTTAAATGAGTGATTATGAAACATGTCATCACTGCCCTCTCTGCCGTTTGTATCGGGGCAGGGACCTCGTCAAGTTGCTGAATGCAGCTTTTTGTCCTTGCCCCTCCGTTCCCTGAAGAGGAAATAAAGAAGTATCATTATAGTATTATTAAATATTTCTATACCTGTAGCCAGAACAGTTTTTTGGTGGAAGCCACCCGACATGCCAAAATCGCGTGATACGCACAACACACACGTGACTGAGAAAGTGATTACAAATGTTCTTTCGTAAAGACCTTTTTTTTTTCAAAACGAGGATTGGTTTTATTTTTTTGGGCATGGAGCCAGCAAAATATTTTTCCATCAAAATTAAAAATGGTAATTGGACATGGTTGTTCGATCGTATCTGAAGACGCCCATGCAAACAACTTATTTTTCTCGGGCTCAATATTTCGCGATTTAGGTCAAAGCTGAAGTTTTAGAATTATTCGCGGGTTCTAATTTTCGTGACTCGGTGGGATCTCAATATAGATTCCAATGGGTTTACATTTTACCGGAATCGTTCGCGGGACCTATTTTTCGCGAATTGTAGGCGATTCGCGTCCTCGCGAAAATTAAGTCGTTTACAGTATATAATCTAAACCCCCTACATAGATCTTAACATAAAGTAGTCATTTAGTAATGCTTCGCGACGAGCCGGATTTTTTTCCCCTACGCTTCATCAGGTGCAGACGAGTGCAGCTTGGACCAAGTGGCGATTACGAGTGCTTCGCTCGTTGCACGCATTATACGTGCGAGAGAAGAAATAGCTACGGGCTCTTACGTGCGCCTCGGGGTTCGCTCGATAGACCCGCTGCCCGGGACCGCCCGGGCACCCGAGCGCGGGACAGCCAAGGCCAACCCCGGGGACGGAATAGAAGGAAGGGCTCGCGCCCAGACCCCGTGACAACGAGATTAACGGCGAGACCGACGTCGATTCTTCCGGGGGCTATCGACATCGCACGCGTCGCTCCACCGATACGACCGCCCAATAAACTGCCAAGCCATTCCATAAAAAAAAAAAAAGACGCGCCGACAGAATTATTGCAAGCATGTTGGAGGCACCTTCGGATATATGTGTGCTTCGAAAAGTTTGCAGGCAAAATTTGTATGAGCAACGTAAAAACCGCACGAGGCAGAAAAAAAAAAAAAAACACGCTTTGAACGGCATACTGTCTTTTGCACGATGCAGTGTGACTTCAGCTTTCGAGAGAACTCTGGGTGTGCAAGCGCTCGTGGTCGGGAGGCGAGGAGGATAGAGGAGACGCTTCGAGTGGCGATCGGCACTTTCGCTCCTCCCTCCTCGTCACTTCTCGTGGAAACGCGGTTCCCAAAGCGCCCTGATCGACCGCTGCGAAATACTTGCAAATCTAGGCACACCAACAAAGTGCTGATCGTTGGGCGAGTTGGTATTCGCGACTCCAGCAAAACGGACGCCACCAAGCGGGAAAACCGGGAACCAGCCGGAACAGGTCGCTTTGCGCCTCTCCGCGTCTCTGGTGGCTTTCGCGGACACGTGTTGTCGGCGCGGTGGCGAACGGTGTAATTTGACGAAGGTCCGAATGTTTCTTAGCTCTGCCTGAGTGTTCATTAGTTTGGTGAAGCATCAGTAGATTGTTTTCTTTCATCGCGAGTTTGAAAGTCCGTTCACTTCACAACACACGTTCGCGTGCTTTCGATTTCTTGGATGGGGAGGGATCACGGAAAAACGTTTTGATTCCTTGTCTGTCTCGAATCACATTCAAAGTGACGACTACTTGGTAACTGATAAGTGGTTTCTTTATAAGGATATAGAACAGTGGACTGAGGACGACAGACAAGGTGTTTCACTGGAGGGAACACCAATGTTGCAGTCAAGTGAATGGGAAGGTTCGATAGCTGCTTTTCTTGAGTTTGGTTGCGTTCGATAGCTTCAAGATTGAGCCGCCCGCGCCGGTCGGTGTGTTGGCTATTCATCTTGGCTGCTTTTCGCCGAAAAAGCCTCAGGACCACACCGAAGGAGTTGGGCTGATTTCGCAATTACTTGATTCCGCCAAACCAGCTCGCTGCATACAATTAATAAAGAAATTGTCTGCTCGCTCTCAAAAAAAAAAAAGAAAGGGAGAGGCTGTCATGACATTATGATCTATCGCACGTCCAATATTTATATTATACCCCCGTCGAAGCCAGCAGCAATATACGTCTACATTGCTCAGGTTGTCCGGCCACAAAATTCTAATTTTCTCCGTTCAGTTTTCGAAGTCAAGTTCAACGCAGAAACGTTCTGTGTGAATCTCCGATGAAAACTCTCTTCAGTTTGTCCGCATTCGTCTTTGTGCTGCCGGCTAGAATCATTCGGCTGAGTGTAAAGGGGCACTGAGGTCATTTTTGAAGAGGTCGTTTTTGATCTTATATTGTTTAAAATGTGTTCGTTCCCACATAAACCAAGTCCTATATTACAAAACTGCCTATTCATCTCAGGGAAATAGAAAAACATGTGAACACTTTTTTCTCGCGGACTACAGTGCGTTGACCAATCAAAGCCCTACAATACGCGCAAATTCAAATGATTTTATTATAGCTCGTTTTGAAGAGAGTCAGAGGCCGGAATCTCAAAGCGAACTTACGACGAAAAACGTGCGTACGACATATTTGAGAGAAAATCCGTATTCTCCGAAACGAAATTGTCGTAATTTTGTACAGGTTACGACAAAATCCTAGCGACAGCTCCGAAGCTGTCTTACGCACTTTTTACGATCAAATCAACATGGCCGACAGCATCGCACAGTTAGTTGGTCGCGACGACCAACGGACATTTATATTTTCTACATGCTCTTCTCAGCGCGTCCCGACTTCAAGCAGCAAGAAAATGAAGAAGTCCTTGAAACCGACCACGACGAACGTCAACGCTGGATCCACAGACACCCAGGAAAAGCAACAAAGGCAACGATCCCACCGACCAAGCGAGCTCGACAGAATAGGCCTAGCAGGCACTCCGACCGCTCCGACGGTCCTTGGCCAAGACCGTCTGCCCACGACCGGCTGGATTGCTGAATGGAATATGCCCGCGCGACCCTTGTGGACCCTTCCCGTATAAATAGTTTGACCGCTGAACTAAATTTCAGAGGTCAATCTCTTCCCCATGTCATCTCCTTGTTTTCCGAGGCAGCGGTGACGAACGCTGTCGTCGGAAAGGGACTCTCATCGATTCTATCATGTTTTGTAGTGATATATATAGAGCTCAAATAAACGCCGTGTGGATTACCTTCGTAACACGGTATGTACACTTTGTTATTAGTATGCCATTTCTATTCTGACACGACTCTACGTCATTGTCGAGCTACGCGATGACGGTCCAACCTTTCTTTGCCGAGTGTCACGTCAGTATCGAGTTGCAATCGTATAAGATCGGCCTCGAAGCGCTTACCAAGGCGCGGTCTAATAGAAATAATCCAGCACTTCGATCAAACGCGCGCGTCCGTTCCCAGTGTGAACAGGTATTTGCGCGACTCTTGCTGACACTCTCGTAGTTCAAACGTATCTTTTTTAACGTCGGCTCGTTCCTGCATTTCCGAGGCCGCGAAAAACGCCGTGGCGGTTTGTTTCTCTCTACGTCGCTTTGCAAACGACTGGCACGGGGCTTTTACCAACGATGACAGGTGTGTTGACTTCGTAGCGTTCGAGTTGGTAGCAGTCAACGAAGCGTTTAAATCGTGTTAGCGTCGATTTATCACTGCACGGACACGAACCCCAGACAAGTGGTGGTGGAAAGGCCATCCGTGTTTATGAGAAACAGCTTGAACACTAAACATTTGCACATAGACAGGAAAGGACACACACCGAGCTGACTATCAACGAGTAGTTAGCCTGTGTTTGTTATTAAAAATCCACGTGCTCCGAACTATGCCGTGCTCTCCGATTGGTTGTTCGTGTTGCCGAAGACGCCGTCGCCATAGCAACAGCACCGGAAGTCGTCGTTTTTCTCTAGGAGGTCGTAACTTTCCTCCTCTCACTTAAGAGCGCGTTTGTGAATACCGTTTCGCCTCATCTTACGATGATCGTAACTTTACGAACTTCGTAGCTAAGTTGTCGTAGGTAAGAGGTTTTTTTATGAATCTGGCCTCTGATAGGTACAGATAAGACTCCTCTTTTTCTCCGCGGGAGCAAACGCGGATACGCACAAAAGCTCGATTTCACGTACAAATAAGTCGCATGGTCGAGGCATGCGAGTTAGCTAAAAATTACTCCCAGTGGAACAATTCTGTAGTCATCGCCGCTTTCCTTAGCTGATCAAAGCTGATTACCAGTCTATTACTGTCTCTCCGGAGCCCATAGTTTCGGTTTTGAACGATATCTCCGAAACAAAAGTTTGTCATGAAAATAACAAAAAGCACAGGTAGAAACAGAACTATGCTCTGCAAGTTTATGTGCACCGGCTACACTTAACCGTCGCAGCTCAAATATTTATAAAATAGGGCATTAAACAAAAGAAAATCTGCTAAATTGAATGCGCCACCCGTTCAGGCTGCCCGGCCGAGTCGACACGACCTGTTCTCAGCCGCCATGTTTGTTTGGTGGTGGCTCCCCCTATAGGTCACTGGAGTCGCTAATTGTACGTGAGAAAACATGATTGCGCTTTAAGACAAGGACATAGGAAGAACAAGACACCACAGAACGCTAACTTTCAACTGATTTAATTCAAGAGCCTCAGCGTAGATACACACTGCGTCACCGCACACATCTCAACCAATCCGTGGCCCCGACACGGACCGCAAATATACTAACTCTTTTTCCGCCAAGTCAATTGAAGCCACACTGACACAACAAGTGCCGAAACTATTTATGACGTCCACCTGAATTATCTCTCTAACAGTCTTATCTTTGTGCCCAGCGAGAACAACGTGGAAGAAGCAAATAGTGGTTTGCACCCGCAGTCATGACAGTGACATGACAGATGGCCATCCCGAACCCCGTTCACTTTCTGGTAGTGTTCTCTTAGCCGTACATTTAAACATCTGCCTGTCTGGCCGACATATATCTTGTCACATGAAAGTGGAATCTGATACACCACCCCTTCCATGCACGCGACAAACGGACTCCTGTGCTTGATTCGGCAGCCCATCGGTACCTTGCAGGAATGGGTCTGTCAGCTTGCACATTTTTGCGAGCTTTTTGGGTGTAGAGTAAACAACTTTCACGTTTACACGTTTTGCTATTTTTCCAAGACTGTGCGCTGTTCTGTGCATGCTGAGGGCACAATCGCAACTTTCTGTCTCGCTTGACCTGCCTCTGGGCGTGGGCTAACATCCTTTCTTATTTTCTTAAGGACGCCTCCTGCTACAGATACAATCACAGCCTTTGGAAACCCAGCACACTGCAAGTGTTCGTTTTGCTCAATTCATACTCAAGGACATTGAATTGTGGCAATGGCCTTTTGAGGGCGTTCATAAAACTCAAATTAACTGATTCCTCTTTAATCTAATTTCGACTGGGATGAGTTAAATGGTAACAACGGCTTATTGGCCCTTGGGTGGTACGCCCAACACACGTGCTTTTAAGAGAGGGTGCAGTTTAATGTCTAGAAATTGAATAACACTCTCTACGGGTGCTTCATGCGTGACCTGAAGGGGGTCAAGGATATCACCAAAAACGGTCAAAAGACTTTCCACCGTCGAGGAGAGGAAACTATCATTGTCAAGTAAAATTTAAAAATCGTTGACGATCCAGCGCGCTTGATACCGCCTTGTAACAACGTGCTAAAAGATTTTTTTATTTTACTGCATGCGTGTAGAGGTGTTTTGTTTAGCTTATCTCCCCTTCTGAATCGCTTCTCTTCATGAGGCAATCGTTTTGGGATGAGAATTTGTTTTTCTGTGCGCGGGAGCAGAGTGTATTTTTTAGCTTTCTCCTCTTCTGAATCTTTTCTTCGCTCAGTTTTCTTGGCAACTTGAGCTTTTAAAATTTTATTTCTTTCCTACTTTTTTTTTCTTGGTTGGGGGGAGGGTGGGAAAGGGGGACCGGCTAGGAAGACGATTGTTAGCGCGTTTTAGGAAAGCCCTTCCGGGGGGAAAAGCTCGATATAGCCAATATGTTGTTCGTTATAAAAGGTACGTTTTACAGGCATTTTTATTTAAATTTTCCGTGAGTTCGATACCGACAATAATTCGCTGTACGTGGGTTCGTTCTAAACGGGTTTCACTTATCACAAAACACCTGTTTACACCCGAGAAAATGACGTCCGCTTTTGCTGGCTTCAGCACCTGCGTTCCCGTGTGCGTCTATTCATGAGACGCTTTGTTGCCATGGTGACGGTGAGCATAGCAGACGAACTTTGTGTGCGGTAGGAGACGGCGGTGTGGCCAGATCAGGTGCGTGCTTGGCCTGTTTCGCCGAGCTCTTCCGTGGGCGGTACGTTTACACTAAGAGTTCCAAATGAGGACTTTAAACTGATGGCTGATTTTATCCAGCACCTAATATCTTTACGAGCTTCGCACAAGAAGCATGTCTTCAGCATGGGAATTTAAACTAAGGTCTTTTTACGAAGACATGGAGCTAGAATACCGATGTGCCGAGGCTTCTTCCTCGTTCTACATTGGTTATCTGTCACAAAAATAAGTGGTGCTAACTCGTTGTGGTGATATGAGATAGTCGTGTCAGAACAAGAAAAGTGTCCTGATTCGAGAGAAAAACCTCTAGAGGACAAAGGGAGCTTGCGAGTGCTAGCGGAATGGACACTGACTACTGGGGCAACTAAAGACAAAACACTACCAGAAGTTCTCCGTTTCTCTCAAGCACGTCACTCTGCAGGTGACTCGGAAGACGGTGTAAAGATTCAGATGAGAAGAAACTGGTGCACTCAGGCAGAAATGGTTTCCTCTTCTTTATTCAGCAAGTGAAAGAAACTTAAGCTGCATTCACACTGGTGTTCGAATCGCAATCACCAAGTGGATCCGCTCGTCTTCATCATGAAATGCGCGTGAGTTTGTATTGAACTTTTAAGCGGCCGTAACCGCTTTGCGAGTGCAGCTCAACCGCCAGTGTGAATGCGGCGTCACTCCCACAAGTATTGAACCCAAGTACGAAAATCGCTCAAGGACTGTACTTCCTTTATTACGTTCTACTAATGCGCCTCTAGAATAACCATCTCGTTCGCACGTGCCTGGAACTGGTGCTGCGAAAGTTGCCCATTGAATGACCGAAGAATTACGTTGTTGTCTATCCATAGATAACGGCGCTTATGAAAAGAAAAAAGCAAAGACAGTCTTTGTACGTCGCTTATTTGAATTGTTATTTATTCGAATTGAAGACAAATTTCAGATGTTCCCCGAAAGTATGAAGCTAGTGGGTATTTTCATCGCGTGTTTTTTTTAAAGCTATTTTTACGGCTACGTTTTTAGACCATCAGGCGTTGTGAAAATCAGATTCGTTCGACAAAGCTGAGGTGCCAGCCTGCCATGACAAGCTTTCCATTCTAGCCGCTAGGTGCCACCGGCTTCGCAGAAGTCGTCAATACTCCGTTTCACGTTACGATGGAGCACAGCGAAGCCGTCCCAGTCAATGTAAGCGCTGTTAACGTGCCACGTGGCTGGTCTGCGCAGGGACGTCGCGATGCCCGGGCGCGTCACTGCGCGCCTCACGAAGGTCACGTGACATTTACGCGGCATAGGATCGGTTTGAAGCCCGCAGCGTTCGCTGCTCTGGTCCAACGTAAGATGAAACGGCGCAACTCTCCGCACGCCTGAGGTAGGCTCTCCCCATAAAGGCTCTATGTGCGGAGCAGCCTACCTCGATTCCTCCGCACATCCTTTGGGGACGTTGGTGGACGGCCGTTGCAGGACCCCGCAGGGAAAACCACACCGCAGGAAACTATAGTCGCTGACAGGACAAGAACGACAAGGCGTCTTTCGGACGACCTCCAGCACGCGCTGTTGCCTGCCACCGTGCTTTGGCCGCGTATGCAAGCTCGAGATTCACGAGGGGTTTCGAAGGTACAGGAAGCTCGCTCTTGAACAACTGAAGTACCCTCCCTGCTGCTCTCCACTCTGTCAGGGACCGTAGTTGAAAAGGAAGGCGACATGAAGAAATGGCTGGAGGCGCGGAAAGCGCGAGCCTCGAACAGACACGGCAAAACATCCCGAGCTGAAAGCAGGCCTGCGCACCGCTCCCCTGGAACCTAAAGCCGCCGTCACACCGCTAATGCGTCGTACAGTGCGTGCAGACGCTGTCTGAGGCGTCCGTACGACGATCACATTGGTCATACAAATCCGTCTGCGGACATGCTAAAGGTGGTTTCAACATGATTGAGACGCAGATAATATACCCAAAAGTTGGTCATGTCGAGTGCCAAACCCGACGCTTTAATGGCGGCATTACGCAGCTTCTCCACACCAGGAAAACCAAAACGTCTTCGAAAGCATTGTGCAGAAAGTGATGTGCTTCAAAACAAGTTGGTCCTTGTACATCGCCTTCGATTTACGAAGTCGAGCGTGCTTGAAGTTAGCCGACCTTGTTCTGCGTAAATATTGCAGCTTTCGGGACTGCCGCCAGATGGCACCGTCTCTAAAGAGGGTTGTGCGGCGAATACCGTGTGTTTTTGTACGATGTATGAGCTGCGTGACTGAGACTTTAACCTCCTTGATCTGACTGCTTGACATCGATGAAGAGCAGCGCGGAATCGGCGCTGGAAAACGGCGATGATGCGGCTCTGACTTGCACGTGACTTATCGCCGATGTGGTTCCACAGTGACTCACCTGACTTTTCGCCGACGTGCTGTTCCACAGTGGCGCAGCGGCGATACGGTGTCGATGCATCGCTGCTGAAGACCGATTCGCACGGTGCGATTTCACTTGCGATTTCGCAAGTTTGACGGTAAGCACCGCAGCTTCCACCACGTTTCTGTTGTTTTTTGCCGCACTAGCGACGACGCAATTGAAAAATCGCAAGTAGCACCATGTGAATTAGGCTTTCACCGACAACTCTTCACAGCACGTCTTGTTCAGCGGCGATTCGGCACTGTGCTATATGTGTGAACAGGCCTTTGGCGTTCGTATTACAGGTATCGTCAAATGATCCAATGCACTTGGCGAGTGCACTCATGCGGCCCTCGCGGCACGTGTTTTGAGCGTTCGATGAACAGTGGTTGTCGGTACCTTCAAGAAGCGCCAAAGTGTGAATTTTATCAAGGGGTTTACCGGAACTTACAAGGGGTACTGAAACAAAAATTGAAATTTTCAAATTTCGTTCGGAAATGGGTCAAGCATGACGTGTAATAACCGTAATTCATAATCGCACGTTTGTATTTTGAACGATTGGCTATATTTTTCGTTCCAAACGGTGCACTCGAGCGAGCGCTCGAAGAGAAGCGAACGGAGGGCGCGATGCGTCATGGGATATCCGGCGCAAACAAAAACAGAAAGAAAAGTTTCCCCGCATTCGTGACGTAGCAAGGCTGGCGGGATTATGAGCTTTGCCCTTGGTGGCGTTGTCAGCGTTGTGGTGGTGTCAATAGCGTCAGCGCGTTACAACCGAGCCGTTCGAAGTGCCCGTGGGGTGACGAGCGTGTGGCTGGCCCAAGAAGCACGTAGCTTCCACAGCACTGTCAGCTTAGGGCTGAACGGGGTGGGGAAAGCAACTTTTGTCCGAGTTTTGAGCGACTGGCTAATCTTCTAGGGGAGAATGGCTGCATCCGGCTGCACAAACGAGGGTCCGAGAAGAGGAGAGTCCACCCTTTCCGTCTTCTTGGACTGTTTGGTTCAATGCGTGATTTGTGAGTTGAGGAGGAAAGCTAAGAAGGAAAATGTTGAAATGCCAAAGAGCGGCGCTGCGCCAGAGGAATCTGCTACGTCACGACTACGTAGCAGATTCCACAACGTTGCTAGACTACCTCCCAAATAGGCTCCGCATGCATCCACCAGGTGCACATTGGAAGATCGTTTATTTAGCTTTAAAATTAGTTTTCTTGTGCCTTTCAACGGAAGACTGGTGTTTTTGAGGTTAGGGTGCAACATGCAACACATTCAAGCTAGAAAATGAGCGCTGAAATTTCGTTTCCCTACCCCTTTAAAGGCGGGACCTGATATTCGCAATGCGAATGAAATCACGCAGAACAAAGTCCGCAGCCCACGAGATCTCGACATTCAAACTCCAGGGGCGGCTTGTTGAGGAATGCGTGTATCTCTCCTGGCGGCTAAAACCCTCGCAAAAGAGGTTTTTTTTTTAGTCACGTGACCGGCACAGAGCACGAGAATTACCTGGCGTTCCAACCGACTCCACTCAGCGAGATATAAACCTTACCTTATGTTATTTTTAATTTTCGCTTCACACGATCATCTCCAAAAATAACGTTACGTGCCGCTTCTAAGGTACACAAATGAAATTAGATTCATTTACAGTTCAAGCCTGTTTGCCCCTTTTTTCTGCGCGCAAATGCGGACTTGATTGAAGCGATGACGGCATTACGGCAGCCACTTGCCTGTCTTGGCGTCAACTATTTTGTGCCGCATAGTCAAGGATGGCGCAGCTTCGACAGTTCTCTAACGCTGTCAGAGCTACTTGAGCGAGCGCGTCGCTTCGTTTGGCGTCTCCTTCGCAAGATGAAGCCACGTGCTCTCGCAGCAATGATGATCTGCAACCAGTGGCGTAGCCAGGGCCCAGGGGAAAGGGGGGTTCAGTTTACCACCACCCGAAATCCAGCCGACCCAATAATACACCCATGCATCCCCCCCCTCCCCTCCCCTTTCCCCCTCCGCACCCCAAATCATGGCCATCACAACCGAAAAAAAATCGCTGGCTACCCCACTGGCTGCAGCACTGTGGAAGCGACGCCGGTCAAGTTACCAGAAAATCCCGCTTGCGGAGGTTTTAGCCGCCGGAAAAGATACCCACCTTCGCTAGCAAACCGCCCCTGGGACGCGAACGTTCTGGCTATGTTCCAAATCTTACCCGAGTAAACTGCCTCCTACGTCAGCGGGTAATACCACGGCTGTGTTCCAAATCTTACCCAAATATGGATCCGAGTTACTCTGGCTGGCCTTGTCGCGTGAACCCACCAGATTGGAAAACGCTGGACGCCGGGTAGGTTTTAGAACGCCAAGCACGTACATATACCTTGCGCCAGGTCAAAATCCTTACCCTGGAGTAAGATCGAGTAAATTTTGGAACACGGCCCACGTGAAATCGCGTGTAAACGATCCGCGACTCGATTTCGGAACGGCGGGGATAATCACCTGGATACTACGCGGATTGGCTTCGTCTTGGGCTACGGCAAAAGAAAACGCAGCAGCGATGTCAGAAAATAGCAGACGATTCTTTTGATCATGGAGATGGCATTTGAACGAGACGATAATATTAATGACGACGCGGTGTTTTCTGAGGTGGATCCACCAGCTCCTTTACTCAGCTTCCTTTTGAGCTGTATATATATGAGATCAAAATGACTTACTCCTTACAGATTGTGGGAGCCACTGGTTCCCCTCCCCCGAGAAGGCATACGCCGCGGACGTTCCGGCCGGAGTTGTCTGGCTTCGAGCCTGGTCGCTCCGTATCGTGTTGGAGAGACTACGTCACCATGCTGGCCTACTCTCTCGCACTCCTCCGCGCCTCCGCGCGTCTCCCGTTTTCGGAGACGACCGACCGGGAGGAGAGTCGGGCCTGCCCTTCGAGTGGACGGCCGTGTGGTCGGGGAGTCCTGGATTGGACTCCGGGCGACGGGTCGAGTCGCGGCGTGAGCTCGTCCGACCGGCGATGACTCCACGCTAGCGATTCCCCTGGCTCTGACAGTCGGCGTCCCCACTACCTGTGGACGTCCGTCTGCCGAGAGCCCTGGCCCCGAACTCCTGCGACGACGGGTAGCGGCGTTGAGCTCGTCCGACCGGCGATGACTCCGCTCGCAATTACCCCTTTGGCTCTCAGGTCGGCGGGCGCTGCGGGCACACTCTGTGTCCACGGCTCGCTTGACCGCAGTGTCTTGTTGGGGACCCCTGGTACTCAATAAACGCTGTTGGATACCGGGATCATCGTTGTTGGCATGGCGTTGGCCGAACCCGGCGCGGCGACCGCCCTCGCTGGTAGTAGCCGTCGGCCGCGCGGTGGGACGGGCATCGGATTTCCCCTTTGAGCACCCCGGTCCCCAGACGTAAAGGTGCGTAATCCTCGCCTCCTTCCTTTTATTCCCACAAAATGGCGCCCAACGTGGGGCCATGGCACCTATTGTTGTCGTGGCACTGCTCCGCCGCGCCATGCCAAGATGGCGGAGCCTCCCTTGGGGAGGCCGGCTCCCTTTGTGAGCCGCCATGATGCGAATCCCATCGGTGCCCGGATTTGGGAACCACGTCCAAGAGCCAGCCCGGAAACCTGAGTGAGTCACGATTTGTTCATTTTCTTTTCGTGTCTTGCCGCAGGAGACGTTTTATCGTACCTGTCGCCTCTGGTTATGGGCGTCGCTAGCAACAGTCACCCCACTGCCTGACAGTTGCTGACTCCGCTGCCAACCCCCACCTAGTTAGAGGGTTGTCGCCTCTGGCGGCGTCCTCAGAGCCTTCGTGCCACGGAAATCGCGTTGCGTTGACCCCCGTGGGCCTCGCGACGAATGTTGTTAGCAGCAAAGAGCTTCTTACGGGTCAGCGGGACAATCTGGGTTTGTAAATATGCGCGTTTCTTTGACACTGAGTTGTCGGACTCTCCGGGAGAGTCGGGCGGTGCGTCTGCCATTAACGTCGCCAAGTAGCTCGTAATGCTACCGACGGGCTCCGGGAGCCGTAGGCCACGCATCCGCCGGCGTCCAGAAGCAGTTTTCATACTGTGGGCGCGCGCGCTGTACGCCACTTGTATTGTGGTTGGCGCGAGGGTTTTCTTCGGGATAGATTGGTTTTGCTGACACCTTTGAGCTTCTGCTGATTTCCGAGAGTAACGCCTCTGCGTTGTAAGAGTGGCACAACGCACTAGAGACGGGGCGGCTTTTTAGCTACCCCGTTCCGTGCGCTTCGCTAGGGATGCGTGCAGCTCGAAGACTCTACGGAGTTAGTTGTTTTCGCAGTCCCCGGCCCGGCTCCTGGTGCAGCCACCGCTGGCAGCGGAGAGTCGCCGGCTCTGTTCCCGGCGACTTCGGTTTGCGTACGCAGGGTGCCATCTAATTCTGTTAGTAGCACCGCGTGGCCTGCCTTACAACTTGAGCCTCCCACCCTTCGGTAGGCCGGTTAATGTACGCAGGCAGCCGAGTCCAGATACAGTGAGGACCCGGCCAAAACCTGTTTTCGGGGACCATTGCTTCCCCTCGGTGGCAGTGTGTCGACCGAGAACAATGATCTCTCCCTTCGACCTTGCCATACTGCGGGTCTGGAGAGGGCGAAGAGATATTTGCGGGGTGCTGCGTGGGCTCTTCTTTCCGTCATTCAGGAAGATGCTCGTGCCCCCCTCTTCCCTGCCATCCCCCACTACGTGCGACGGCGGGGGACACGCCGAGCGGCTGGGCGGGACCTGCCGGATGCGCGTCATCGCTGACGCTGCCGGGAGTTTGCGCACCCGACGGCGACCGGGAGCAGCAGATGGGGGAAGCTGACTTCCGGCCGAGGCAAGATGGCCGCTGTCGTCCTTCTGTCGTCGGACCTCACCGAGGCGCCCAGCTGAACCAGGCTTCCTGATGCGGGCCTGGTCACATCACCTGATGCCGGCTCCGAGGGGCGCCTTCGACTTCGATGGCCGGCGTTCTCCTCGCCACCGGTCACCTGCACCCATGTCCTGAGAGTGACCATGGGCGGACTTCTACGCGCGTCACCGTGACCGCTTCGACGGAGGTCGGCCCACAACGAACGGGTCGACGACGTGCAGCGTGAGCCGAGCAGCGTTCCGCAGTGAGTGGTGCATCTGTGTTGCGGAAGAACTTCGCGTCGGACCGTTCATTCGTCCGACATCGAGGAACTTTTCTTGGCTTCGTTCGACGGCACCGGAGTGCATCGCCCCACGAGTGCATCATGAACTCCGGTACGTTGAACAGTTACGGCGGCAGTTCCGGGGACTGCCGAGGCCCCCGATGCAAGTTTTTGTATTTGTAAGCGCGACTGGCACCCGTGCTGTCAGCGTGCAGGCCTTGTATTTTGGGGGTTTGAGAGCCAGCGCCCCTTTCTCTTAAAGGGGTGCCAAATGTTTTAAGGAGGGGGGATTGTGGGAGCCACTGGCTCCCCTCCCCCGAGAAGGCATACGCCGCGGACGTTCCGGCCGGAGTTGTCTGGCTTCGAGCCTGGTCGCTCCGTATCGTGTTGGAGAGACTACGTCACCATGCTGGCCTACTCTCTCGCACTCCTCCGCGCCTCCGCGCGTCTCCCGTTTTCGGAGACGACCGACCGGGGGAGAGTCGGGCCTGCCCTTCGAGTGGACGGCCGTGTGGTCGGGGAGTCCTGGATTGGACTCCGGGCAACGGGTCGAGTCGCGGCGCGAGCTCGTCCGACCGGCGATGACTCCACGCTAGCGATTCCCCTGGCTCTGACAGTCGGCGTCCCCACTACCTGTGGACGTCCGTCTGCCGAGAGCCCTGGCCCCGAACTCCTGCGACGACGGGTAGCGGCGTTGAGCTCGTCCGACCGGCGATGACTCCGCTCGCAATTACCCCTTTGGCTCTCAGGTCGGCGGGCGCTGCGGGCACACTCTGTGCCCACGGCTCGCTTGACCGCAGTGTCTTGTTGGGGACCCCTGGTACTCAATAAACGCTGTTGGATACCGGGATCATCGTTGTTGGCATGGCGTTGGCCGAACCCGGCGCGGCGACCGCCCTCGCTGGTAGTAGCCGTCGGCCGCGCGGTGGGACGGGCATCGGATTCCCCTTTGAGCACCGGACCGGTCCCCAGACGTAAAGGTGCGTAATCCTGCCTCCTTGCTTTTTATTCCCGCAGTCAGACAAAAATTTGTTTTTATTAATCATTTTGATCGCTGTAATTCTAGTCACGGTGCCCCAACCCATATGTTCCAAGTATTGCAATTTGTACCGATTATGTTTGCAGAAATTGATTCCACACGGTGTAGCTGTACAGCGCGAGGTACTTTCCCAAGAATGATACGTTCGCTTTGACGCAAATATGATTACAATGAAATCTTCGAAGCCTTCACTGCTTTACAAGTTTAACCCCCTCACACACACTCTGGGGAAAAATACAACCTTATCATTTATTGCGTTCGAACATTTTTAGCCTCGAACGTGAGAAAATACAGGCATTCCCTCAACGATAAGGACGAGGATGCGGAGAAGCTCCTGTTTACTCTCGCACTCTGATAATAACAAGTATATACATTCCCGGGAAGGTGCACGGTCTGGATGTAATGCAGTCAATTCCTGCGTTGAAAACAGCAAATCGCAATAACCACACATGCTGCACCTCATTCTTTGTTATTTCGAACGTCCGCCACCAAAACCAACGGAGCAAGTGAGCTTTGACGGCTGTCGGCGCAGAAGGCAGACGACAAACAGATCACGTGACGTAATTACTCTATTTGATCCGACGTTACCCCCCGGTCGAAAAGCGTAGCGTAAGTAATTACTCCGCAGTAAACAACCCGCTTCTGGAACGCGAGTTCTGACGTCATCGAGTAAGCTCAAGTAAGTTTTGGAACGCCACAGTACGAAACCTTTACTCCGGAGTCGGATCGAGTAAATTTTGGAACACAGCCTCTGGGTCCACTTATAGCCTCCCTCATACTGAAAATGCCTGCCCAATTTCTGGCTTCCCACCATGCTTTAGCGCCGTTGCGCCTGCTTCACATAATCACCGCCAGGGACGCCACCTCCCCATACGATGACGATGATGATTGTCTGCAGTGCACTGATACTAGAGCAACTTGAAAGTAAACATATTCTTCAAAAAATATGCTTGGTTGGGTGAGAATTAAAGTCCGAAAAAAATGTTGCTCCAACCAAATCTTGAAAGGAAAACCGACGTTTCAGGAAACCGTTTCGTGTTGATTAGAGTGCTACGGTTCATCGTAATTAAGTGATGTTGAGCAAAAAAGTAACCTCTCGTAAATTCTTCGGACGTGTATACATTTTGATGGAATATAATAAAAATATTTTATTTGTTTTAAAGTGAGAAAAACCACGATCAAGCGGAATTAGGCAACACTGAGATGCCGATGCATGGTGGCGAAGCCGTCTTATAGGGATACCGGAACTGGGCGGAGCTGAAAACAACGACGCGTCGGAAGCGAGGCTGCAAGCATGTGTCTCGAACTGGCGTACAGCCATTTCTCCGATGGTTCGAACGTCGGATCGGATAGCTTTGTCACGCACGTGTCTCGCGCTTGAATCGCAGCACTCTAATCAATGACTTTGCAATCAACCCTTTCCTCTTTAGCCCCCCCCCCCCCCCCCCCCAAACACACACACACACACTACACACACTCCTTTTCTTTTTCTTTTTTGTCCGTTCTTTCGTTTTTGTCGTGCGGGTATCGTTTCCCCGCGGTCCTCGCTTTAGTGGTGCCAGCGGGCGTTGCCTTTAAATCCCATTCGCTCGTTTTGTATCCCAGTTCGTTTCCCCACGGGGGAAAATGTCAGAGAGGGAGCTCCCCAAAATAGCAGCGGGGGCATAAAACAGCGCCGTGCGTGGGAGCTCGGAAGTGCGGACGGGTTGCGGGCGGAAGTTGAGTCCGGCGCCCGCACTTGGAGCCCGCTCCGTGGCGCTCGAAACACTCGCGCCCGTCACGTCGCCGCTTCGCAAAGCGGGGCTCGGTCCCCGGGAGGACACGTACCTCGCCTGCAATTCCCGGCATCAGAGCTGCGCTCACACAACTAATCCATCGTACGAAAGGCAGTCTGCAGACACGTTCCGAAGTATAGACCAACTGAAGTATCTGAAATATTATTTGCTAAGCCGTTAGAAAAAAAAACTTTCAGCCTTTCCACTCTGGCGAAGAAGGAAGACCATCGAAGCTGTACTATGGTGGGAATGAAGTAATGGCCGGCCCAAAGTCGGCAAGACAGAGTGGAAGGGCTGGAAAGGTTGCGCCATCTATAAGCAACGGTGGCAACCAGACAACCGGCAAGTCGGTTGTCTGGTTGCCGCCGTCGCTCATAGATGGCGGTAGCTAATCCAGAGTTCCGTGTCATCATTTGTTTGCTCACGGACACGATACTGGGAAACTAGCCCTTAAGAGCTCTGCTGTAAGGAAAAGAGAAAAAAAGAGAGAAAACAATCTCCTTAGTTACGCAGGACGAACGTGCTTGCATCCCGGAGCAGGATTCGCACTCAATTTGAATGGCCAGTGAAATATATGTGTACACGCTAAGCCCCATGACATCGAGCACATCGCTGCATGGTATATATATATATATATATATATATATATATATATATATATATATATATATATATATATATATATATATATATATATATGAAGTTTCTATAAATGATCGAATATAGGATTTCCAAGCATTTCTTCTCAAAAAGGTTTTTTTTTTTTTTTCTTTTGGAACTTTTTTTCTTCTACGGTTTACTTCGTTACAAACTACGAGCTATAAATATTGCGCGATTTTCTCTTTTTTTATGAACATTTAGATGCATTTCTTACAGCGCCACCTGTGGGCATCAGTCTTCAGCATAATGGCTTTAACGCAGCATCGCCAACAATCGCGAGAAAAAGAAAATAATAAAAACACTGCAAAAAATTGGTAACTGTACATTATGACTTTGAAATTAGTGTGACCTGTTATATCAGTTCTAAGGAGTATCTTCATGCCGTATTTCCTGTGCGCGCTTCGCATAAAAGCTTTGATCAAAAACCCACCTTTTCTGGGGCCATGACTGCTCGATTAGAATGCCCTGTGGGATGAATGTTGCTGAAGAATCTGGATGAAAATTCCTGATAGTCTTCTTTATTCGCAACTTTCACGACCTATAGGGGGGCGCGCTTGTGCCCATCAAAATGGCGGTCATCTGGATGATCATCGTATAACAGCAGTAGGAGGATCGGTCTGTTGACGACGTAAGTAGTTCTAGCTTTGCTATATACGAGCAGTATTGGAGCGTGCAAACTAATTTGTGTTATGGTCCCAAACAGCCAGCCTATTATTGGTGAAGCCGTTAGTCACATCCAGGAGCTGAGGAACGCGATTGTCACACCGCGGTACCACCATCGCTGAAAGTTGCGAATACTGGAATATATGTTTGAACGAGTATGTCGCAAAGCTTAGTGAACACAGTGACAAGTAATGTGTGATATTGCAGCACTCGAGCAAGGTCTCGAACCATTGTACCGAAAATATAAAGGGACGGACAAGGACATGAAGTGGACAGGATAGCGTCTACGCCGCATTCACACTGGCGACTTCAACCGTATCCGCAAAACGGTTGCGAACGCGATAACTTCAAGATGCAACACAAAATCACGCGCAGTTGCATGATGAAAATGAGACGGATTCGCTTCGCGGCTGCGATTCGAACGCACGTGTGAATGTAGCCTTATTCACAACTGGCGTTTAATTAAAAAAAAAGAAGAAAAGATTAAGGAAGAGAAGAAAGAAGTGATACAAGTTATACGAAAGACAAAAAAGGACGAAAACGAAATAAACAAATTGAAGAAACCTCCACCACCCTACTTAAACGTAGGAGTTTTTTTTTCTTCTTTATAGCTTTGGTGGATGATCCTGTTGCGTGACTGCAAGAGACGCGAACTTAATTCGCTCTCCAATCCCAGTCGAGCGCTATCTTTAGCACGCCAAGCAACGACCATGTTTGCGCCGTCGAAACATAAAAAAAGAAAAAGGCATAGTTTCTTTGTGCGACATTATCGCGAAGCAATACAACGCGGGAAAGGGGCGACTTCTTTTCGCATAAAAGTTGAGGAATGGGGTAAGAGACGTCCAAATTGACTTTAAAGTCACGCCGTCACGCCGCTAATAGATTATACAAAAGACTGTTTGCAGATATGCTCAGTGCGTGTCCCCGGATAATCCTATCATGGTGTCTTTTGTACTATGTATGAGCGATGTGACTCTTGCAAGCGCTTGGGAAGGTCGGAAACTGCTAGGATCCCGATACTCCCTTTCCACGTAAACACCGGGAAAGATCACAAATTCTCGGATATCCTCGCGAAAAACTTCTGCATCACGTCCTTATCCAAAAAAGTTAGAAACCATTTTTTTTTAATGTTGACATTGGTCGCGCAGGGTTTCCCAAAAAAACTCTGCGCTGACCCCTAAAAGAAAACGAAAGAAGCGACAACCCGCGTTCTATTTATAGAAACGTAAACACGAGGAACACTCACCCCGAGACCCAAATAACAATGAAGGCGCCAAGAAGCTTCAATTTATGTTTTGTTTGTTCCGCCTATATTTTTTATCTGGATGTTGCGGAGCCGCGCATTTATGTGGCTGGTTCATCCGGACGCAGCTCTGGCGTATTTTTCTGTCTGTGTGTATATATATATATATATATATATATATACCAGGGACGTCCAAAAGTGGCGCGGACCAGCGAACCAAACAGAGCATCGTTTGCCGCGAGTTCCTAAAGCGGGTCACGTCGATGGAGGGGAGAGGGAAGTCGGTGGGACGACAAATGACGTCAGAGGACGTCGCCGTTGACGTCACGCCCAAATCGCTTTCCGGGGAAACAGAGCAGAAAAGCGAGAGAGACGTTATTGCATTGTTAAAGGGAAAAGAAAAACGAAACAGAAAAAAAAGAAGAAGAAAAAAGTGACGGTTCGAGACGAATCGAAGCAGAAAGGTTAGAGGCTTCGAAGTGGCTCCTAGATTGGAATTCGGACATTTTTCCTCGTTACCCGCAAATACTATTCCGTTCTATACGACAGGCCCAGTGGCGTAGGCAGAGGGGGGTTTGGGGAGTCGAACCCCCCCCCCCGCCCCCCAAAATGCCAAACCTCCCCCCCCCCCCCCCCAGCGGGCTAGCTTGCTCCCTGCTCACGCAGTCGGTTTTGCACGGGGCGTGGAGCAAGGGGGAATGCGGACTATGTCCAACTTATATGCTTTCGGCAAAAGTGTTTGTGGGGTAGAAAATGCTGAAATAAATAAAATAGTCAATATTTCTTTATTCCTGTTTATTTGATGGGATGCGGAACTTGATCTCAGATATATAGAGAAAACAGATATTTCGAAACATTTGTGGGGTGAAGGATGGCAATTTCAAGGCCATGTATTACAAACTATCCTCACTAAAAGACACAGTTCAGTCAAACCAAAGCGAACATAATAAAACGAACACATGGTTATAATATAAAACAATGTCAGTGACGTTTTAAATGATTTGTAAAGACAACTGCACTGTAAGCAACGGGTGGCGCTGCGCTCACGCACACCTTGAGTACTGATCAGAACTACGTGCTTTCGACTAGAAATTACCACGAATAAAAAGTAAGTGTGACTAGTTATTTCAGAAAGCAATTTACAGGCTCTCTTGATCATTTCATATATGCCAAGCACCTACATTTTAAGATACAGCCGCCTGCGTTCACGGCAAAGAATATCCAGGATGTCCACCGCTTGAACTTCAATGTCGCGGTGGACATTCAAACGCACCAGACCGAGCAGTCGCTCATTCGAAGTGGACGCTCTCAGGTTTTTTGAACCGTCGTAGTGAAAAGAACGAGCGCTCAGCTCCCGCCGTTGTTACGCGCAGAGTCACTAGAATCTCGAAGAGACGATGGACGTTTGGGAATCGGCGGCGTGCGCGAACTACAGGGGGCGCTTCTCTAGCTATCATCATCATCATCGTTTGTGACGTCACGGGTAGGAGCGACTGGGACCGACCGCGCAGTTCTTGGATCCCTCGGCTCGTCAGCTCGCTTCATGCGCTGTTGGGGTAACGCGCGGCAAAGCCTGTTTCACACGTTGTGTTTATTTGGTGAAGTGATATTTGTAATAGGACAGTTTACCAAAGCTTTAAACCGCATGTGGCACACGTAGTCGTGCCAACAAACACTTTTGGAGCTGAGGTGTCGAAGTGGTCGGATGGTGGTGTCCTGTTTTCTATCCCGCCCAAAAAGCTGAACAAGGAAAATAGAATATCCAGCGCTTTATCGCGCTACAGCGTCTACCACGGCGAATAGGGTGTCCTTTTTTTATTATGATTCGGACAAAATAAAACTAAGAAAGGAATGTCTCATCAGATTGAAAATAGTAAAGCGAAATGCGAGAACCTCTCACGTGTGTAGAGAACACTTCAGTGAAGGCAATTCCGTGTATCCTGTTGGTAGCAATGTGCTCTGTGAGTGTTGTTCTCTCATTAGTTCCAAGATAATTCCTTCCTGAACTTTGAGAACCAGTAAACAAACATTTCCTCAAAATAACTGTCAGGAAGAAGTGGACGCTGGCTTCCGGAGTCGTTTCGACTAAATCCCTGCTTATTCACCCGGCCGACCCGAAACGCGCGAGACCCCTCGCGATCGAAGTAATCTAGTAAGTCGGTGACACTTCAGCGTCCTAGAAAATGAGGAATACACCTGCTATAAATTATTACCGTTTGTATGTTTCGTTTTTGCGAACCCAAACGCGCATTATGCGTGATGCGCTCCTCAGCGAGCAATTTTAAATTTTTAAACAATTATTGGTAAAAATAGGATAGAACAAATTAATCAATCGCCCGAATTCGCCGGGCCATGGCCGGCAATTTAAGAATTTATGAAAATTTATTATTTTCTTTCGAGCAGAAGTCGTGATGTGACAAACTTCTTTGCCGCGTTTTCGATTCGGGAGGAGCTAAGCGTCTTTTGCTGACGAGCATTTGCTGAGCAGCAACTGTCGAGCCACACCTGGATAGAAGCGTCGGTATCGGCAAGCTCAATGCAGCTGAATAGCCGCATTGAGCTTGTCCGGTAAACTTTTGTGTTTAAAAAAACAATTAAATTATATTGTCATTGCTTTTAAGGAATATCGTCCCCACAATATTCGAATTTTTAATCCTCCGCCGCACAATGAATTAAATTTCAAACAGATCCCAACTGTTCGGATTCCACCCGCAAAACACACGGCGTTTTCTTGGGCAACAGCGGAAGCACTGACGGAACATCATACATAGAGAGCCACGACAGCTCTTGACTGCTGTCTCATAAAAATAACCTCGTTCTAAGAAAGACAAGATTTACGGTTTTGAGAAAAGCTCAATACTTTGACGATGATCTTTGAACGCACCATCAACCATGTTGATCAAAACCGGGAATAAGTCAAAGCCCGCGCCTCTGACGTTACTATGCCCGATGTGACGTCACAACACGGTCAGCCATGCATACTTGCGAAATTCGGCGTGAAGTTTCGTATTCAGGTTCATAATTGATTTAACAAATATTGGGGCACCTTTAAATTAAGTAACTATCACATCCGACTGTATTTAAGCCCCCTGACCAGCGCAGAAAACTTTGTAACTTCCCGATATCACCGGACAATCCCGATATTACCGGACAATCCCTTTAAGACGTGACCGGCAGCACTTACTTCTCGGGACCTAACGCATAGGTTGTCTGCTGTAACTCATTCCGATTCACCCAACATCGAACACGATATTTTCCTGATGAGCGACGTGGCGCAGTGCCAAGAACCGCATGCGAGCGACTCTCAGGCGACGAGCGAAGTTTACTAGGAATCTACTACAACCGAGCGCTGCGACGAGCAACAGCAAGCAATCTGCCCCAGCGACGGCCCAGCCGGTCCCTGATCGCCAAGTTTTTTGTTCGCCAAATCGCCCACGTGATTAAGGTGCCCAAATGCAGCGATAAACAAGACCGCGACGAGTAAAGTGCGCAAATGCAGTGATGGAGAATACTGCGATAGCCTTGCTGTGTCAACTTGACATTTGCAGAAGTCGTATTAGCCCCGAGAAGTTCGCGTGGCGCCCCCTTACGGCGAACCGGGGTGACGTTACGGCGAGGAGAGAATGTTTCCCCGACTCGCCCCACTCGCCCTGTGGAGGCTGTGACGACGCTAGCTGTCGGCGCGCTCGTTTCTATTGAATTTCTTTTTCCGTGTTTTTCGTAGGAAGTGTAAATTTTTATATGTGGCTTTATTGAGGTATGGCCCGTAACTACAGGCGAAACTTCAACCAACATTTTAAGCATGGTTGACAGGGCAGGCAATGCATGAATCACAGCTGGTATATGAAAATAAACAAATATGGCCACAATTGCGGTAGCATCACTATATATTTACATCTCACACAATAAATGCTGCTGATTGTCTGAATGAATTGGCAGGTTATGTATACTATTTTTTTTGTATCTGTCTTTAAACAAGATCGCCGAAGCAGAAAAGCTGCATGCTGCTCGAGCAACATGCTAAATGGAGTCTGGGCCATGGGGAGAGAATCACAAGTAAGACAGCCCAAGTGCAGGGGCAAATTAAAAAAAAAAAAACAAGGAACATTTATATGTATACATTGCTCGCATTTGACCTTTGCTGGATTCGGATAGTTTTTCAACGGATTACATGGGTGGTATCTGCGGACTTGTTTATATCAACCCTCAGGTAATGTATAACAAACGTAAGCGAAGGTGTCTAGCTCGTTATTAGTCCCTTAAGCCCTAAAATTGAGATTTTACTTAAATCGAATTGTCCTGAAGCTAAAATACCAGCCGTTTTTCGCACGCAGACTGTCACCCTTCACAGGTTCCACATTTTCTGCTACTAGTGCTGCATCTACCACTGGACAGACGTTCGAATGCTTGCTTTTACTCCTGTTTTCCTCTGTTGTCAGAGAGTCCAGCTGTAGGGAGTTTGGAGGCTGAGGAAGCTTTTGGGAACCTGCAGCAGTGCCTCTTTCAATTGGAAATAAATGACAATTCAAACTAAACGGTGTATTTTCCGAATACCCAAGGCTGGAATAAAGAATGTCAGAAAAAAGTATAAAGATTCCAAATTTCGGTACTATTGCTGTGCATATTTTGGGCAGTTCAATACATATCACTAGGCAACGGGGGCAATTCGGCCGTTTTTGCTGCTACCAGACAAACTAATTTCCAGTAATTGTGCATCTTCTAAGAAATATGCCTGGATACCTGTGTAAACTATATATTTAATTCACAAAGAAGCTACATTTATGTAAAACAACCCTGTTCCACGAGCACTTCAAAGATCATCAGACGCAGGGCCTTTAAACCATCTGCGAACCAGCGCATGCAGAGTGGCCGCGCAGAGTCGGGGTCGCGAGCTAATTTGCCGACCACCCAAAGGCCCATGATATAAATGCCTTGAAAGCGGGATGTAATGTCGTCCTAAATCGTGAACATGCAAGGAACAGGATTCCAGCGTCTGAAACACTTGCACCACCGCTTCACCGACCCGTCTCAAGATTGCCTTGTGTCGTGTGGACGGACGGGGAGGTTCATCGGCGGGATTGCCTCCGCCGATAGCTTTCGGGATTTGTAACCCCATTTTAAAGGTAAAAGGGACAAGCAGGCTTATAAAATGTACGGAAGCACGTCAATATCGGCCTAACTCAACGTCTTGTACACCGGGTAAACGAGGTCCAGCTCCTCGAAGAGCTTGCGGCACACAACGCCAAACCAGGAAACCGGTGCATGGGAAGCGAGCCGATGCGAGATCACGGAGCGGAGCCCTCTTCCTGACGTCACAGTACACCTCATCCAATCAGGGCGCGGCGACCGCAGCGACGCTTGTGTTCGCTCTCGGGGCTAATACTGGGTTTCCACTACCTTTATTTCCGACAAAAACGTAAGAAATATGATTAGATACTCTCTGAATTCTGGGCCATACTCATTTGTCGTCCACCCACTCACAGTCCGATTCCATTGCATATAACACTCCGGCGGTGGCTGGCGAAGCGGAGTACGCAGTGATACACGTAGTGCAGCAGCGGGAAATTAGAGGCCGGCAATGGCGGACGGGTCATGTGTTGCAAAGATGGCGGCGCCCATGCAAATTTGCCTGAAACCGTCTCGTGTCGCAGGCGTCGTCGGTCGTGTTCGCCGCCAGTCGTGTTGATGACCTTTGAAATTCCCAGACCGGCGACCGGGCTCGGACGGGTCCCGCGGTAGGCTGCGATCGATTGCGGGAGAGAGCAGCGTCTGGGCTTTTACCCCAGAGAGCATAAAAATGTAAGCGAGCGTGAAACTTCGACCCCGGAGAGCGACGCCTTTCGCCCAGATTGGTTGCTCCTGCGCATTAGTGCGACGCCGGGGTCCGGGTGGAGTGAAGGCTAGCGGGCGGGGAGGCTAAGCCAAGATTGGGGACGCCTGCGGGCTTACTGCGGTTTGCAGCTCGTACTGCAAACGCGGCCGATAAACCACGTGACCCATAGTGAGCACTTGGAAACACTCTGAAATGTAGGCACATTGCTTTCCCTCGTTTCCCCGAGTCTGCCTCCCGCATCCTTCTGAACCGTTCGCCCCTGCCTCTCGCACGGTGATCTTACCGTGCTCGCAGCACCCGGACAGGCACTGTAGCCAGTGGGACCAACCTGAAAGCGCGCAAACTCGAGCACGTGCACACACAGAGAATCAACGGGACAGTCAAACAGCGACAACAGTGCATCGCCGTCTTTGTGCGTTTGCTGTAAACGGCTAAAAAGCAATTGACCAAGAACGCAAAAAGTGATTAAAGGCACTTTATTTTTCACGGGAGATAATAAAACGAATAATAATTTATTTCCTCTCCCTAGTCAATGTGATCCTGGCCAAAGCGAATCCAGTCCAGGCTAGAGTGCCTCAATGCCCTTCTGTTTAGGGTGATGCCATCGTTTGTAGTACCCGATGCCGACAGCACGCGCTCACAGGGAAAATACAAAGAAATCGCAGGAAACAAAATGTCGCCGTAGCACAGTAAGCGCCACGAGCGCGTGCAGGGACACGCCCTTCAGAACAAAAAATAAAAATAACCGTTTGAAACAAAATGGCCAGATGTCATCACCCCAAGCAAAGCGCCCATAGCGCCCATGAAGGCACCCTAGTCCAGGCGCCTGAGACTACCTCGTCCAATGGCTATTCTATATTGTTGGAGACTGCACAGTGCTCCCCAAACTTAAACGGAACACGTGTCTTCCCGTAGGAGCGCTGTTCTGGAGGAAAGTCGAAGAGCGTATACGTGACGCACAGCGCTCAATGGACACATCTCCAGCGCGGTAATGTTCACCGGCCGGTGCTTTCTTTGTGCTTGGACCATATCGGGATAGTCCCATTGGTAAGCGAAACGTTAAACCTATGTCTGAACCCCGGCACTGAATTTCGGAAAGGGTGTAATTCCCAGAGTGATTGGTTAAATGCGTTACTGCAATCGGAGCCTGCAACTAACTATATATATTTTTTTTTATAATACAAGAACCTAAGACTCTCAGGCCCTTCCGAAAATGTTGCCACCTGCAAAAGCCTACATCTTGTTTCTTAAAGGGACGGTGCAACAATTTTTGTATCTTCTGGACACATGACTTATTATTATTCCTTTAGGTTCATAACCTACTAAACGCGCCTTAGTGTTTCTCTCCACGCGATGACAGTCGCTGGAAAAATCAGAGAAAAACGACCACTGTTCACCCTTTCAACTAGCAGCCAAAACAAGCGGCCACGTGATCTGTTACTGATTACGTGCCGCCAACGTTAAACATAGACGCGCTTTGGGGATATGATTATTCAAGTCCAACTCTGCGAGCAGAAAAAGGTGACAGGCTTGAAATCTACGTGAAATTAATTGCATTTATGTACTTTAAAAAACAGCATGTAAAAAAAAAAGACGACAGGCAATATTTGCGTTATTTGAGCGGAATCTACTGGTACGTTAAGTACCCATGTAGTCAGTCACATAAGGTCGGAATTTTTCTTGCGGCTATTTAGCGCCAGGAGATATATCTGCATTCAGCAGCAAACCTGCCCTGGGATATTCCCCGTGACTACACTGCGATCTCCATAATGGCGTCGTCAGATATTGCGAAAGAGACTAAAATTACTCCGCGACAAAGACGCTTCTCGGTCAATGGCTTTACGTACGAGTAAATCACCCCAGTGCCAGTAAGCTTCTGCAAAGCAAGAAACGTTCAACCCCAATATCGTTGTACGGCCCCTTTAACCCAGTGTCTTTATGGTGGAATGAGCTCTAAATTAACGGGACTCCGCACAGCCAGGCGAGCCTCGGGTCACGGGAAGCTTTCCGGACATCGAATATCCGGAGTGGACGGCAGAGGTTCCGACTCCGTGACGAGGGAGCCTGCCTCCCGTGGCGTGTGGAGGAAGTGCCCGGGCGCCCGTCTCGAGACCTGGGACACACGTCCTCCCGGATCAACTTGGTGTGTCACACATCTGACACGTACCGTGGATGCTAGTTTAGTAGGATTTCGTCCACTGGACAGACTCCTGCTTCCTCTGTCGTAGCGAAGTAAATCATGCCCGGCCATTTTCGGTGATACATTTCGCGGTTTGTGGAATATGAATTGCCATATACCAGGGGTAGTCAGACAAACATAGTCAAAGAGCCATAAAAAGGAACCACCTTCGATGAAGAGCCGTATTAAAAAAAGACGTAGTACTCTAAGAAAGTTTTTCTTTAGATGGTTGTTACGGCAAGTTTTACTCGTAAAGCGAATGCTCGATATATTTCTTTGTAAGACAAGTACCTTGTCCGTTTGTATTTCGGAGCGAAGCTGACGAAACACAAACAAACTTTTTTCTTGTCTTTCCACTTTGATTTTGCGGGGGCTTATTTGGGAACCGCAAGCCGCACTTGGTCCCCAAAGAGCTGCTTGAGGCTCGCGAGCCGCGGTGTGGCCACGCTGCACAGGGCACTGTGGTAACAAAGTTAGAGCGTATGAACCTCTTTGCAGACATTGCGCTACAGGTGTAATCAGGGAGGTAGACGTCACGCTGACTGGCAATGAAATCGCCAACAACCTAAGGTCTCCTGAAAACAGAGTTGCTCGTCTTCGACGACTAGGCAAAAGTCCAATGATCAAGATCTATTTCTGTAGGTTGATGCTGCCCAGCTACGTTTACCTCCATCATGGCCGGCATGCAGTTTCTCAATTCCAAGAGAATACGCTCAAATGTCGTAAGTGCTGCCGCTATGGGCATCGAGATGCAACCTGCAAGCGCAATCCAGTGTGCAAACGCTGCAGCTCCACGCACGGGGACAGAGACTCCTGCTGTGCTCAAGAGAAGTGTGCTAACTGTGACAACGCACACTCGGCTACATCACCATCCTGTTCAAAATGGCGGCAGGAAAGAAAAAAGAAAGACTAAGAATTACTCCAGACAACACGCAGTCGATTTCCGCATTTCCAGAACTGCAGTTCACGAATCTGAATGGCCTGAGCTGCCCAGAAGTAGTGACGAACCTTCTTCAATTTCGCAGGACACCTTGAATAGATGCCTGAGAACCAGGTGCCAAAGAGGCCTACCTATGCTGCACTAAGATTTCAAAAAAGGACAAAGAGCACCTCTTACTAAGCAAGTCGCCCACTTCATCTCACGTAGTCCAACTCGAAGATCCGACAGCGTCAGGGACGCGCCCACATATCCTTGACAGCGAAGAACACCAAAGCGTAGGACTCCGTCCGTTTCAACAGACACCTCTTTAAGCAAGGGGTGTCTGTTGAATCCACCCCTTAAGCAGGGGGTGGATTCTGAAGTTTAAAGCACCAGCAAACATAATCTGCAGGTTTTTAAAATCTTTTGATGCAGCATGGGCCCATAGCATCCTCACACTTCTTCAAATGGCCATTCCCCTCATCAGATCATTGTAAATGGGGAACTGTAATCCTCAGGCATCCGCCGCGTTTGTCCGATGTAGCACCGCCCGCATGTCAAGGGAATGTTGTAAATGACGTCCTAGTTCCTTTTCACACGGGCCGTATGTGGTCTTGTGATGTGTGCCGCATACAATTTATCTGTTGAGCTGCGCCTGGCTCACTTTGTGGCACATCGAATAGGCTTTATTCGGCGCCGAGCACAGCACTTGTACTTCTTGCCGGCTCGCAATCTTTTTTAATCTATGTGCGATCCCATAAATGTACGGGACCACAGCAAAAAGCTTTCCTGTCTTTTTTTTTTCTGGAGTCAGTATGGTCGTTAGTCTTTTTGATGTTATGGCAGATTCTTTCACACATGGAGGGCAATACGTGTTGAAGGTAGCCAGCATCCTGAAATCTAGATAATTGTGTGTCGAAGCTTCTAGTATTTTGATGATCACATGACTTTTTCAGGCTGGATAATAGGCCTGTGGTAGCTACTCCCTGGTTTACGGTTTTGGAATGCTCGGAGTGGAAGGGGAGGAACCCTTTACCTGATCGGGCTTGGTACCTCCAGCCATGCATGCCTTTCTCTGCATTCTAATATAAAATCAAGATACTTGATGGTTTTCCTAATGGGAGGTTAGCCCCGTGCAACATTGTTGTAAACTCCTCAGGATGGTATTGAGGCACCCGTAATTTTGTTTGTCAACTTCCGTAGTACACAAAATTATAAAATCACCCACATACAAGAATAATGCCGCAATTCTCGAATCTTTGATGTTTTTTTTTAATGGTAAGTCCACATGCACCGAGAAACAAATCACTAAGATTCCACTTGGGAAACCTATACAATGGGAACCTATACAAACTATGCTCCTCTGGACGTACTGGCGGCCTTGGTGGGACACCACCGTCGCTGACAAGTAGATTCGTAAAAGTTCCAAGAAGGTGTCCAAGTGCATGTCCGCCGCATACAGGAACGATGCGAGGCCTTGGTCCTCGATGGTGGATCGTAGAAGTTGTAGGAGACGCGTGAGCGGGGTTGAATAGTACATTATCTTGGACATCCATAAAGAAACTAGAAACGATGAGGCTCCCTTGTTCTTTAAGAAAGGATAGCACTTTTTCCGAGTAAGCTAGGTACCCGGAAGGCGTCTGGTATCTGAACCTGTGAAATTTGATTGAAAAAAAAATTAGAAACACATACTTGCCAGGTGATTCTCTCCGATACAATTGCCCGAAACGGAACTCCCTCTTTGTGTATTTTTACTGAGAAGAACTTGGCTGCTTTGATCTTGGAGCACAAATTGCGCCCTGGTGGTTGCTCTCTAATAATAGCTTGTAGTCCATATGCTCTCCGTCGTGAATTTTGTCCTTTTCAGGTGGTAGGAAAAGCTGGTGTGAGTGGGGCATTTCACACGCATTAAGTCGGTGAGGAGACGAACTTGGCGCCATTTTTCAGACCGAAGGATCTTTGGAAATTGCTGTGTGTGTCCCAGTGAAGGGTACATCGTCCAGGATGATCTTCTTTCGCATGCTGCGAGTGAGCAGCCTTGATTGGCAGATGTTAGTTACGATCAAGAGGCTTAAGGTCGGCGAGTCAATGAGTTTAAAATTAAGAAAGGATGTGCTCAGGTAACTAGAAAGATAACGTACGACGGGGAAAAGTTGAAGTAGTTGGTGATACATATTTGAGCGAAACCAGCTGAACATACAAATATCAACGATCCATACAAATGAGAGCAGGAAATAAAATGCGCATTCAACCGCTGGACTACCAACCGTTTAATAAAAGTCTTCTTCCTCTTCGACTAGCTTTATTTGTTCTATTTTTCTTCATTTATTTCTGCATTCTGCATTTCATGATAGTCTTCTTCCTCTTCGACTAGGTTATGCTTTCTCTTCGATTCTCTAATTGTTTTGGGCTAATTCGGGTGGTCATTTCTCAGCAAAATATTTTGTCATTTCTTCGGCAAGGGCGTTCGCGTGGTCAAAGGCTGGCGGGTAAGCTGTTCGGGTTGGCGCTTCTCAGGCGTGTGCCGGCAATTTACTGGCCCAATTTTTGCCCGACCCCCAGAGGTCGGGCGGCTTGTCTGCCAGATTATATCCGGTATCGTCACATGCGAATCGGGAAAGGGAACCAACTGAAACAATGCTCACTGAAAGCGGCAAATAGCCTGTAGATGGCGAATTCGAGTGGTCGATCGCCGGCGAGCCCAGGTGGCACCGGCGACCAAAAACAGGCCAGCGGCGCACCACGTGACCCACTCCACCCGAATACAAAGCGCCGGCCACTGGCGTTTTTATTTGCCTGGCTCGCGTGAACTTTGTTAACTTCTTCCTCGATTAGTCTATGGTGCAATGAGCACGCTGTATGCCTGAACAATACAAATTCCGATTCTCTGATATGTGTGTGAACACAAGTGGCTTTACAAACGTTTTAAAAACATTAACATTACCACAGTCTGTACAGCTGTACAGTAAGATCGAGTAAATTTTGGAACACGGTCCAGGATACGATGGCCCGGCAGAACAAATGGACAGCATTGGCAGGTGGCGTGGGATGGCAAGTCTGACGAGCATTGAGGTCACCGAAAAGCGATGGAAGCAAGGAGGAAAATCGTGACGTCTGCTTGGTGTGTTCGAACAAATATCGGACCGCCGGACTGTTGGACGCTTCAACTTTTACGATTTTTGATGGAGTCGTATTGCCTCTCAAATTCTGAAGTGTCCTGTTTTGGCAGGCCTCGACTGGGTTAGTTTCCGTGCTGTTCGCCGCAACTCGCCTTTGGCCATTCTTGTTTTTGCTTCTGTTCCTCGCTTTTGTCTATGTCCAGTTCCATTTTGTTTTGTACTGCAGGCCTTTGGCATGAACCTTCGGTCCTTCTGCTGTCACCAGCATCTATACTTGAGTGTAAATAGATATCATCATTATTATCATTGTCATTATCATTAGGCACAAGTGATGCAAAGCGTTCGGTTTGTGTTTAATTGGTGCTCCACTGATTGAACACAAGGCCCAGCCAAACGCCGACGGAACGTTCGGCTACGTCAGCCAAGCGCTGCGTCAGAAATACTCATGTTCTTCATATGGCTGTACTTTTAAACTTATCCGCTAGGGGCGCGACGGTTGGATCTTTCCGAATAAGCTTAAGGCCCGTTCACACTCTGCGACCGAGTTCGACCGAGAGAGACCAAACCGGTTTTTAAGCCTCTTGCGATCTCTTAGGACCAGCTCGGCTGCAGCGGAGCTGGTCCTAAGAGATCGCAAGAGGCTTAAAAACCGGTTTGGTCTTTCTCAGTCGAACTCGGTTGCAAGAGTGTGAACGGACCTTTAGCAATTTTTCGGTACAACCTGGAGTAGTTTCTCAGCGATCTCCCAATGTCTGCGAACGTTGTGACGTCCTTCGTCCACCCTCTCCTCAACTTCCTCAGAACGTTTCCCCACGCATTCTTCACTTGCGAAGGAAAAAAAAGGAAAAGAAAGCATCCAAGGCGCAGGAAAGCTTCGGCCTCTGTTTACGCATCAAGTGGCATTTGAGGTTCCGTGAAAGAAGCTCCGAGGGGTGGCTTCACTCCCATCATCTTCCGCGTGGAGTCACCACCACCGGGAAACGGACAACTTCGTCAAAGCCGACTATCGAAAACGGGTGGGCCCAGCAGCGTCCCTTTCCCTGCCGTAGGAAATATAGCTCCCTACTTTAGGGAATATATAAAGGAAAACAGGACCGGCAGAGAGTGTTCAGCCTGGTGCGAGAACGTGTCACGGGCCTCTGGTCTGCACTTGAGAAAGTTTCCTTTCTCTCGATTATGTACTGCAGCGTACGTCGACGACGCTGGCTCGGCGGCTCAGTTCGCAAAACGTTCTCCCCTTCCGGGAAAAATGCCCCGGGGATTGGGAGAGGAGGCGCGGGAGGCCGACGACGTTGCAGTACGCATGCGCGTAGTTCCAGCCCGAACCACAGCTCCGACAAGCTGATTTCTCCCGACGTGGTCAGGGTCGCCCCTCTCCTCCATCTTCCCTATATTTCCTGCTTTCTCTCTCTCTCTCTCTCTCTCTCTCTCTCGCTCTCTCTCTCCCCGTCGCTTTTTGTTTCTTTTTATTTAGCCCGTTCCGGGAACCAAAGCTCTGCGAAGCATTGGGTCGCTTTCTTTTTTTTCCCCATTTCGCACTTTCTTGTTCCCAGATTCCTGGTTAGGAAATTTGACTTCCCGGAAGCTTAGGAAGCGCAGGATGAAAAGACCTAACGTGTTTCCGATGCGACTTTATTTCCTGTTGTTTATACTTTTTTATGTGTGTGTGTGCGTGTGGTGCGTGTGTGTGTGTGCGTCGTGTGCGTGTGTGTGTGTGTGTGTGTGTGTGTGTGTGTGTGTGTGTGTGTGTGTGTGTGTGTGTGTGTGTGTGTGTGTGTGTGTGTGTGTGTGTGTGTGTGTGTGTGTGTGTGTGTGTGTGTGGGCGCGCGCGCGCGCGTTTATACGAAGAACGAAAGCGTTCGATGTCTTCAAATTACCTTGCAATGAACTTGAAAGCGTTCGATGTCTCATTGAAATTTCGAGAACTATCAGTATGGGGAATTCCTTCTTCCTGGAATTTGTTGGAGCGATAATTGACTACTTGCAGGCCGGGTCTTTTCAAGCCGCGATCACACTACAAATACGTCATACGCCAGTCTGCAGACACTGACAAAGGCGCGTCCTTGTATGACAGTCCTCTCGCATATTGGGTACTCAAAAACTGTCTGCAGGCATTTGTGAAACATGTAGGAAGCTAACAGGCTTGGAACATCCGTGAGGCGTGTCCTCGGATAGTTCTGTCATTATGTCTGCACCAAACACCGTGTCTTTTTGTGTCGTGGATGAGAAGTGTGAAGGCGGCGTAGTAACTGGACACCACATGCACCGCCCTAATATTTATAAATATGCCACATTGTGAGCACGAGGAAAAGGGCGACCCGGTTTACAAATTTGCTAAACGGAAACCAATTCAAAATGAATCGGGTTTAGAGACGTAGCCATTCATTCAATTACCTTTTGTTTGAACAGCCTTTAAAGGCCACGCAATTTCAAGTAAAAAAAAATTAACTAAGTGGAAAACTACAAAATTAACATATTTAATGTAAAACGCAAAAAAAAGAAGAAAGGAATAATTCTAGGAAAGTTTTTTCGATGAAATCAATGGGAAGGCTAAGTTTGCCATTTTAAGGAAATCAAGCAATCTTGTGAGGTCTCAAATTTTCCGAGAAACGAACTAATCCAATCAATAAACGTCCAGCTAACGTCACCAACAGTTTATAAGCAAATAGCTAAAATTAGCAAATTAGCAAATAGCTAAAATTATTATTAAGGATACGCCTTCGCATTTACTTCACCGAAGCACTGTACTCGTATGTCTTATAATTGTTTTTTTATTATTATTCATAGATACTGCAGACTTATGATAGAGTCCAAGTAGGAGTGAGCGTTACAAATATAAACATAATATATAACACCGAGAAGACATCAGTACCAGTTGCAAGACGCAAAAACAATGTAAACTCGAAAGAAATCCTCAACAACGAAAAACATTACAAAACAATTACATGAGACGCAACTTTCAAATTTGAAATAAATTCTTCGACACTGGCACTTTCTACTGTGTGTTTGATAGCTGGTTCCATGCGGTTATTGTCCTGGGAAAGAACGTAATTTCGGAATCATTTTGCCGTTGCTAAAACGAGTATTTGCTCGTGATACTCGGGTTACGTAAGGACACTGTTTTAGGTGATTTACATCATTCTATATCAAGTACAAAAGTTTTAACCTCTTTTCTAAACACCAGGTTTGAAGCGTTTCAAGTCCAAGAAAACTGATAATGTCATTCACGCTCTCCGTTCTTTTATACCGGTTGCAAATAAATTGAACGGCAGTCCTCTGTGCTCTTTTAAGTTTAGATCTGTTCTTTGTGTGTGTGTGTATGGGGGTCCCATAAACATAAAGCATACTCTAGACAAGGTCTGACCGAAATTTTTTAGACTGCAAGCTTCACCTGCATTGGGGCACCTGAGAGCTTACGCCGGAGGGCCCATACTGCTTAAGAGCACTGGAGTAAACTTATCGATGTGCTCGTTTCAACTCAAGCCTGCCGTAATTGTAACACCTAAGTACTTAACTGCCGAAAATTCTTTAATTACTTCCCTCCGATAACGTGTGAACACTTGAAGACTGTTTTTTTATTATTTTTGTTACATACTCGTAAGACAGAACACTTATCAACATTTAGAACCATTCCCGGTTGACACACCAACTTAACTTATTTTCTGGATTGTCGTTCAGTCTAGTTTGATCGAATTGTGATTTTATTGGGGTGTATAAAACACAGTCATCAGTGAAAAGCTTAGCTTTAATTCCAAGGTCAAGAGCGCTTACAATGTCGTTGACATATAGCAAGAATAAAACAGACCCTAATACTGATCCTTGGAGTACCCCCGACGTGACTAGTAGAATGCCCGAGCAGTGGTTATCAATTTGTACATATTGAAGGCGAGTGTCTAGGTAAGGTCTAATCAGCTATTTCTCTACACACACCCACACACAGAAACCTCCAGAATTTAGATGGTGCATCCCTCAGAAAGTTACAGAGAGTAACAAAATCAATGTCGCCTTTTCTACACCTAAGCTCCCTGCTTAGGTGTAGAGTTAAATATTCAACTTTCTGACGCCACGCAGTGGCGTGATGTCAGAAAGTTGAGTTGGTCTACAGGGCAACCGCCCTGTCACGGATATGTGACTAAAAGTCTGACCGGACGCCATGGTGATTGACTTTCTTTCTATGTGCGGAGACAGTGCTTTCTAGCTCGCTCGAGTTCTCTTGCTTCGTGCTCGACTACGCCAGCCAGTGTAGTCGGTGTCCTAAAAGAGCATAGGCTGGTGATCGAAATTTGGCACATACCACCTGTCTTTATTCCGACTTAAAAAGCCGACCGACAAGAAGAAAGGATGAAACTCTCTTTCTATTCCTCCTTTCCATTCAGAAGGAGGGAGACTTTCCTTCTTTCTGCGGGGAGTAGCTCAGAGACCCGCTCCTGTTGGGAGAAGAGGAGAGAGAGGAGTGGGAGTGAGAATGGAGAGGCGGAAACTGGGAACCGATTTTCTTCCTGGCAGGAGACGATTCTGTAGATGGTCTTTAAGACAAGGCGACATTTGTGAAGTCGCCCCGTCAGCGTCCAAAATGAGCGCAACAAATGCTGACAAATAAACAACTCCCCCCTTCCCCCAAGAAAAAAAAATTCATGGGAAGAAAACCGCGTAAGCGCTACCTTCTGCGGCCCCAAATAGTCCCAGGTAGTACATATTAAGTTCTGTACTCGACAGAGCCACTCGCCATGATTGTGCGTTTCACCAACACCAAAAATAATACCAATAGCTAATTGCGTCTACGCGGAAACGAAGGAAGAGAGAGGGTGGACATGGTTCATCAACATGGCGTATCGTGGCTTCATGGCGTGTCGTGGCTTACCGGAAGTCCAGAAGCGTTTCGTAAAATTGCCCTGTACTTCGTTAAAACAGCGATGGCGCAGGCGAGCTGGTGTTTTAAGCAAATGGTACACTCCTCTCCCCTAAAACGGACTGAGCGCAATGGCTACCAAGTGCGAGCGGGTACCTTTGGTTGGAGCTCCTGCTACTCAAGCTTTCATGCTAGCCGAGGCGTGAACGAACGCAGCAAGCTCAAGCTTGCAGCCTTTAAGGTTAGTCCCTGCTAAGGTGAGATGGCGTATAATGACTTTAGCTTGAAAACTTCCATACACCCCTGCTCATTTGAACCTCTACGCAAGGACCCTCGTGACTGGGCGGGCAGTGTTTGTAGGAGCAAAATAAAATTTGCGTATGCTCATGATTGATTGAATTTAGTCATCCTTTTATAATGTGGCGGCTGGTCTTTCGCTGAAGACTAACGATTTGGCCAGTACAACGCGACTGCTAATCTGGGGTCTTTAGCGTGCATCTTGCTGGAGTGATTAAACAGGTTACACGAGCGCGCGCGGTACGATGATCATCCAGATTACAGGCTGCGGTCCCACGGCAGCCATCTTGAACAAGGCGTTAGTTCAACCAATAGATGGCGACACGCACCCGTGGGGTGGCCGAAACATTGGTTCACGGTGGGATGGCTCGAGCACCATCACGTTCCCCTCGTGGCCTTGCTCGCGCCGCTGCCAGCTGTGCTCAGCTGGCTCAAGTAGCGTGGCCCAGCAAACGCATGTAGCGAGAATGTCAGGCTGATATAGGGACATGCGGTTCGGCGGTTGCAACGGGCTTTCGCAATAAATCTTACCAAGAAGGAATCAATAATTGTTGATTGACGTGTCAATATTCTTTCAATGAAAACTTCTTCTGCAGGAATGCACGCTCAGTAGACTCAATATTCCAAGACACCAGTGGAAGCGGACGTAAAGTAAACTGCTTCGTAATTTACGGTACTTACCTCACCATTATAATGACGACCGAAAAGTGACATAACGAAATATTGTGTTTCATGGGATCCGGAAGATTTTGTAAAGGTTGTTACATTATAGTTCCCAGAAGACAAACGCCGTTGCAATATTTTCGGAAGTACCGATATAATGTTGTAAGTACAGCTTAGGAGGAGTATGATGAAAACCATCAGAATAAATAGGAAGACGTTTATTTGCAATGAAGACGCTATGAATGAACGGCGTTTAGCGACGGCAAGTTATGAGCGTATAGGAATTTATAAGTTCACGTGATTGCTAACTATGGACATGCGGACAATGACGACCTGTTTTGTCGGGAGATGGAGTAGCTGTGATGACCTGATATCGGACGACTCGTGGCAGACGAACAAGCAAGCTTCTTCTCAGCGAATGGTAAGCGTCCAGTGTCAAGCAACGTGGCTACCGACGTTGTCGACGTTTCGAACACTTACCACTTTCGACAAAAGTGCTGGCACCTAGGCTAACTTTGTGGAAAGAGTCGAAAGCTTCCTCGAGTCCAGCGCCATCATGAACTGTAACTGAAAACGATCCACTATTCAGTCTGTAGGTGGCGAAACGTATCCGCATCTGCGGAGTCATGGTCGATGCGTACTCTAAGTGGTTGGAAGTTTACACGATGCCTGCCACGACGTACAAACGCGTCATTGACGTTCTACGCTCTCTTGTCCCTACTTTTGCCCTACCGAAAATACTTTTCTCTAATAACGCGCCATATCTTGCTTCAAATAAAATAATCAAATCCCCCCCCCCACCAAAAAAAAAAAACGACATCAGGCATTACATTAGTGCACCATACCATCCTGCAACTAACGGGCAAGCAGAACAGATGGTGTGCGAAACGAAAAAAGCCCTCTTGAAGCTTACGGAAGAAGCAGTTCAGTGAAGAATCGCCAGGTTCTTGTTCCAGCAGCACGCGACGGTCTCATCTTACACGGTAAAAACACCCGCCGAAGCAATGTTCGGCGGACGAAGAGCCACACCCCTCGATCTCATATGATACTATGGCCATGAATGAAGATCGAGAGATTCCCAGATCGGGAGTAATGGCAGATTATTCGGTCGGACAACTCGTCTACATGAGGAATTTCAGTGGAAGTCGGGCCTTCCATGTAAAACTTGAGTAGAAAGGGCTCTATGTTGGTTGACAAGAAGGTGTCTTCCCTCTGAAGACGTTGGATATCAATGCCCTTGAGTGTAAACATAACGAAATCACAAAACTCTCTTTGTGTATTGTGTAACTGCCCTTGTATTTGGTAGTATAGGCTATGGTGGTGATTTGGACCTTTCACGCCAGGCTCCATGTTCTTATTTTTCGCCTCATACTCCTTTGCGGTTTCAGTAGGCTTCAAGAATCTTTTGGAACGGGGACACTTTACGTCAGTGAGGCCATTTGTTCCAAGTAGTCAATCAGGAAATGCTGCTAGAAATCCGTCCTTCATATTAACGAATAAGCCGCACTTCTGCACATTGCAGTTTTCCTGTTCCACGTACAGTTGTAAAGCAGCATCCTCATTGATTCTACCATATTCTGTTGCGGGTGAAGAAAGGTCTTTGGGTACACGATACTTGAAACAAGTCTGGCACTGTACGTTGGGGTTCGACACCCACTAATATCATAGTCCTTATAGAGCCTCATAATTTAATCATTACCTCGTCACCTCATATTGCTCTTCATCAACAGTAAGTACAATAGGCTACCGCCATATTACAATCCAAGAATTGAAAAATTGAGTCGTTCAATCCTTCAATATGTTTATTATTTATATAATGTTATTACGTTACATTACCTCGAGACGATCGACGTCCATCGTCGATCTTCAAATACTTATATAAGGGGGGGGGGGGGGGGGGATCGGTGGCCGAGTGCATGTCTAGCGCACACCAGCTCGGAGCACGTGGAGCGAAAGCTCGCGCTGCAGAACCCACCCCGCCCCTGCCCGTTTCGATCTGGAACAGCATCATACCGGCGTGCGGCGTGTATCACTACTGCGTGGTGCACGTTAAAGACCCCAGGTTTGCGGTTGTACCGCACTGGCTAAATTGCTCATCTACACCTGAGACACACGCCCACTAAGGCAGACTAACTTCCGGCTGTATAAACATAGACACAACAATTTGCAAGTAGACGCACAATCACAAAGAACACAGCGTGCCGCCTCTTTTCTTTGGGTTGTCTTTTTTCGATCTTTTTGCTTAACCGTCAGCGCAGCGCACAGCTCAGCGCGTGTCTCTGCCTTGTTGCACGACGGTTAGAACTAACGTTGATTAGAACAGTCGCACATAAAACCCGCGTTTCTCCTACCCGGCCGTTTCCTCCTCTCATTATGTGTAGGTGGTTAAAACTAAATAAGCTATAATAATGGTGTATTATTCATATTTAGTTTCAGTTTCAGTCAGGGGAAAGGAGGTTCGCGGGAAGTAGGGCCAATAAATGAGCTGCGCTTAGAGTATCGGCACACTCTTCTCCGACAGTGTTGTGGGCGCCGCCAGTTTGGTGCTTGTGCAGAGCAGGCGCAACTGCCGATCGTCATGATTCAAAATTGTGACTTCCTCAGCATTAGATTCGGTGTTAGGAAGCTCATGTAATATGGCTTTGCTTTGTCGCAAACTGTTTAAAGTGGAGGACGGAAAAGCGTTTGTTGTGATTTCAGATACAGCTTCAAATAACTGGCAACCATGATTTTAAGCCACAATATGGCCAAGTGTCGCTACTCTGAAGCATAGCTTATTTAATGACACTATTCATGCCCTTGTTCAAGAAGCTTGTAATACCTGGAGGGGCCATGACGTGAGCCCCGTGGATTCCACAAGCCACTACCTTTTGACACCTGCCTCTTCCTCATTGTTCCCGCTAGTGCCAGTAAATTAGCTACGCTTCAGAGTAACGACACTTGGCCATATTGTGGCTTAAAATCATGGCTGCCAGTTATCTGAAGCCTTATCTAAAATTACAGGAAACGCCGCGTCCTCCACGAATGTTTAAACAACCCGCGACAGAGCATAGCAATATTGTATCAGCTTCCTAGCACCGCATCTAATGCAGAAAAAGTCGCACTTTTGGATCATGACGATCGGCAGTTGCGTTTGCTCTGCACAAGACCCAAAATGGCGGCGCCCAAAACAATTTTGGGGAACGGAGTGCCGACACTTTAAGCGCAGCTCATTTAGTGACTCTAGGCATGAAGTGAGCTCGGGTGTATTCTTTCCCTCTTCGTCTTTATGGTTTATTGATTTCAATTATATCGAATAATGAACACTTTATATCACGCTACGCTTGTGTAATTATTTGTCTTAGATTTATTAACCTGACCCAGTACTTAAACCGTTCATTTATCGATAGTAAATCTTCAATTATATTTTCTAAATGTGAAGGTAAAACGACACGGAGATTGATGATGATACAGACGCCAACGCCGCCCTCGAAAATTTTTTGAACTTAGAAATCAGCAGTTTTGTCTGCCATCCGCCAGGTAGCGCAACAAAACACCCAAACAGTTTTTAATTGTTTTTAAAATTAGCTAAGCTCTACGACTATCAAGAAACCAAAGCAAGATCATTGGGAAATTTTAATACATCGCAATGTATATCTATTCCATAAAATAAATGTTATTAGATGCCAATAAATCTGTTTGATGTCCAAAAAAGATGTGCGTCAAAAACAGGTAAGTTTGAAGGGGTCCCGGAGCGTTATGACTTTGAAAATAAAAAAAGCCACCGTCCACCTCTTGGGCAACTATTGTAGTTCTAAATGCTATAAAAGATTTTACCATAGTTTAATTATTTACTCAGCGGCATTTGAATTACCATGACTCGAAGCACAAAAAAGTGCTACGTTTGATATAGAATATCTAAACAAAAAAATTTTACACAACATTAAATTTTTTTCTGCATATTACCAATTATAAGCACTACATCTGTAGCTAATTTCATTGCCCTAGCACTTGTCATTAAAAACATATTTGTGCTGAAAAATGTCAATTTTAGGGCAATATTTGGAGAGCTGAAAAAAACAAAGTAGAGCAAATACCAAAAAAGTATACCGTTACATTCTGCTCCGACATCATCTTAACAAAACTGCTCTATTGGAACCGTGTTATCTTTAATGAATCGTTCATAAAACATGAACCAGCGGAGCAAGTGAGGGTCCGCGCCATCATATTCGCAACGCTACAAATGCGCATGAACAGTATAAACCAATACATGCATAATATCAAATGAAAGAGGATTGCATTGCCTTTCAAATGACATCAATCCCACAAAACAGCATTTAAAAGGAGATGCGTAATGACCTGCCAAAAAGTACCTAAACTGCCACATTCAGTGGGACCGTGGCCTTAAAACGGGCAGAAACGGGGACCAGCCCCACGGTTCCTGGGTTCTGCAGCGCTAGCTTTCGCTCCATATGTCCCCAGGCTGCGGTGAACTCATGGCCCACTCGGTCATCATAAGGTCACTTGAGTTAGCCAGAGGTCCACCCTGGAGCCAGTAGATTACGCTTCGGAGTAACTACACTTGGGCCCCTCTTACGCATAAAATAATTTTTACTTTAGTTGAGCGGGTTGGTGATGAAGTCAACTACAAGGAAATAATAAAGCACAAAGGACGGAATCATCCTTGCTCTTCTGAAACAGCAGGAAACGTTTTGTCATCTTCCAGAAACGTTGAAACAGCCGGCGACAGAGACGAACGATATAACCTGTGCTCCCTGATCTTACGCCTCAGGAAGTCGTATTTTTAATCGTGAGTATCGCCAATGGCGTTCTTTTTGCACTAAATACAAAAATAGCGGAGCCCGTAAGAAAATTGATGAATGAGGGTGCCGATGCTTTAAGCGTTGCTGGCTCCATTCCCCGGTTCGGATAGCTACCCTGTATTCAGCTCAAGAACCGCAGTAATGGCTTCTCGCAGAACAGAACCAATATTCTACCTTTATGCGTTAAATTAAATTATACAGGGTGTTTTGAATTTACTTAACAGATTTGTTAAAAAAAGCCGTGAAAGCTAAACCAATGCGGTTTGTGCAGGTGAGTTATACGGCGAGGGGGACATAGTATAGGGGGCCAATCGTAACGATCAGTGGGCTAATTGAGGAAGAACATGTTAATTAACGCTTTGCTTATTGAAAATGAACATACGGGTTTAATCAAGAACTTGCTGAGCGCCACCGAAAATCACCAAAAAAAGACAATATTACGAAGTCTCGAGCACTTGGCAAGCACAGTGGAGCGCTAACGTTACCACTCGTGCAGTAGGAGCGAAGCTACCGCTGCGATAACACGCTCGCGATGTTTTTCCGTCTCTTACTATGGCCCCAGTCTTGTGCCTGTTGACGAGTGGTAACTTTAGAGCACTACTGCGCTTCCCGCGCGTTTAAAGTATTTCTAAGAAATACTGAGCTGATCGTTTTGTCCATTCTCACTATTTAAAAAAAAATTAACACAATTTAGTTTATTATTCGACTTAGCTTGACGATTTGACCTTTATATTATGTCCCCCTGACCGTATAACTAGCCTGCACAAACCGAATTCGTGTAGATTTCAAATGTGTATATAACCACGTTCCATACACACATTCTCTTTCTGACATGGATGAAAACGAACGAAAGGCTCGGCATGCTGCAGCTCAGCGTCTACGCAGACAAGCACCACCAGAGCTTCGCCCCAATCAACATCATTCACCACGTGGAGATGTTTCTTTTTAAACACATCTTAAAAGCTTAAAAAAAAAACTGTGTGTGGGTGCATCTTCCACTAGCTTTCTGTCATTTTATTAGGACGTGCACGTGGAATGCATATCATCTAAAATGCCTTTGAGGTATAATAGACTGAACTTGCTTCCACAACCAAACATTGCAAAAACTACTTCGCACGGCGCATGAAGCATACGCAAAACTTTCTTTTTTCTTGATGTGACAACGAGTATATAATATTGTCACGATTGACTAGCAAGGAGACAGTGAATAACGAAAATAACTGATCGTGTAATAAGGCGAAATCGTACCGAAAACAAATGAAAAAGAACTAGGCGTTGTTGTCGGCAAAACAGCGGGATCAAGCGCTAGTGCGAGACTCACAGAAAAGGTATGCGAACTTTCGCCGTGGCCGTGGTGAGCCGGAGAAGATTCACTGCAAAGCCGGGAGACTTCACTCCTCGCCACGACACGTCCCGGCAAGCTACGGGGTCTCGCCCCGTGACGTGTTCTATGAAGAAACCACTGGATTCTACCAATCACGTTCACGAGGGCGGTAGAGAAGAGGTCACGGCTTCGTTCGGCAAGGCTTGCGTGGAGTCGGGCGTCACAACGGGGCGACCGGCCCGACTCCCGGATGCAGCAAAACGCCCCACGCAGCACAAGACGTCGAGATGACGTCGAAATAAGGTCCTCGACGTTGGGCGACGTCGAAGTCCTTAACAAACTTTTTATCGACGGCATTGGTACGTCCACATGAGAGGTTCCGACAACGTCAAACACGCGACGTAGTGACAACGTCATAAGCTTCACCTCGACGTCTTCAACAGTAATCGACGTCTGTTCGACGTCTTGTATGAGAAGTTCTTTGAACGTCGAGCACGAGACGTCATAAAAATGTCCTGAGCAACACCTTGACGTCTTCGACATTAATCGACGTCGGTTCTACGTTTTCTCCGGGAAGTTCTCTGAACGTCGAGCACGAGACGTCCCAACAATGTCCTGAGCAACACCTTGACGTCATCGACATTATTCGACATCAGTTCTACGTTTTTTCGGGAGGTTCTTCGGACGTTGAGCGCGAGACGTCCCAAGAATGTCTTAGCAACACCTTGACGTCATTGGCGATAATAGACGTCAGGTCTACGTTTTCTCCGGGAAGTTCTTATAACGTGGAGCACGAGACGTCCCAACAACGTCCTGTGCAACACCTTGACGTCATCGACAATATTCGACGTCATTTTTACGTTTCCTTTGGGAGGTTCTTGTAACGTTGAGCGCGAGACGTCCCAACAATGTCTGAGCAACACCTTGACGTCATTGGCAATAATAGACGTCAGTTCTACGTTTTCTCCGGGAAGTTCTTTGAACGTGGAGCACGAGACGTACCAACAGTGTCCTGAGCAACACCTTGACGTCATCGACATTATTCGACGTCAGTTCTACGTTTTTTTTTCGGAAGGTTCTTTGAACGTTGAGCGCGAGACGTCCCAATAGTGACTGAGCGAACACTTTGATCACCCTAAACAAGCGCCTTATAGAGCCCGAGGTGCTGTCACATCACTTCTAAAATTTCTCGTCAATGTCAGCATTTTTTATACTGTGCATGCAATCCACATTTCAACCTGGCTGAGCTGCTGAAATCTCTTACAATATTATCATTCTCGTGAATGTTTTTTTAGCAGGAATTGCTTAAAACGCCGAGAATTCACAACAACAAAAAACAGGATTTAGCTCGGAGTCAGCGGGGCTGCTAACAGCATTTTTAGCGTTTCTAACTTAATATAAGCGTCTTTGAAGCTGTAAGAGAATGACAATAATGTAAGAGATTTCTGCACCTAAGCCAGGTTGAAGGGTGGACAGCATGCACAGTATCGAAAACGTTGTCATTGACGAGCAATCTTAAAAGTGATATGACAGGTCCTTGGGCACTATAGGACGCTTGTTTAGGGTGACTCCGAATTACACCCAAAACTGTCTAACCATGGAAGTGGCCGAAATTACCGATCACTAGGAAGACACACCGTTCCCATGATTCTTGGACAGCGGGCCGGGGCGCTTGGGGGATTTAGCAAATGGGCTATTCCGTCCGAATATACATGCTTTCGCGAGCATACCTTCAAACGACGAAGCCACCAGATTCGGTTGACTCCATCGTTCCACGGTGACCCATGTCGAGACCGGTGTCAATTGACATCCCGTTCAGTCTAGACGTATGCTCGACGTTTTATGGTCGTTAAATGGGACGTTATTTCAATGTTGACATGACGTTATCACAGACGTGCGCTCGACATTTTATGTCGTTAAATGGGACATTATTTTATCGTTAATGACGTTTTCAATTGACATCCTGTTCAGTTTAGACGTATACTCGACGTTTTATGGTCGTTAGATGGGACATTGTGTCAACGTCGATATAACGTTATCACTTGACTTCCCGTCCAATTTAGACGTGCGCTCGACGTTCTAAGGTCGTTAAGTGGGACGTTATGTCGACGTAAAATCCACCCTTTTTTCCAGACATTAGCCTTTCCATATTACGTCGAAGGGACCTGACGTTCAGACTTTCGACGTTCTTTCGACATGTGGTTCCTGACGTCATCACCTTCTTTCGACGTCTTTTCAACGTGTCTGTGCTGCCTGGGGCATCGAGCGTGGGGACAGGAGGTGGACCAGTCACATCGCTTCCTTCTCTGACTCACCAGGGCTGGCAACGGCTCGCTTTCGTGTTCAAACAGAGAAGGGAAAGAGTCCAGCGTTTTTTGGTGGAGGGGTGAGCCGTTCACGGACCACGCCGCCAGTTTGCATACTCCTTTATATGGCGCGGCGCAGCTCCTTTTAAGCCTTCCCTGGGAGCCTAGAATATTCTGCTTCGATCCTTCTCAAACTATACATTCTGAACATGAACAAGCTAGACGCAACCGCAGAGAACGCCACCCATGGACCTTGACACCGATCCGTAGCTTCCTGCTCCCGAGCAAGGACGGATGCTTGAACTTCTCGGCGAGTTCACTGAGTGCTTTGATACCTCCTCAAGGTTGCGACAAACGACTGTAGGAAAGCACCGCATTGTTAAACGACGACGACACGCTCCCGGTCCGCCAGTCACCGTACCGCGTCTCCGTGAGAAAGGGTGGTCATTCAGAAGAAAGTTCGAGAAATACTCGACTTCGACATCATCCAGCCGTCAAGCAGTCCATGGGCCTCACCAGTCGTGCTCATTAAAAGGGCAACTCCGTTTCACTTTAAAGCGCAGCCCATAGGCGCTCGTTCCCGTGTTTTGCGGCGTCTACGTTGCCGTCGCCGTCGGCGTAACAGGAGGAGGGGAGTGTACGGAGGAGAATATAGGGTAGGGAGGAGAAGGGGAGGGCATGGAGGAGGAGGAGGGGAGGGTACGCAGGAGGAGGAGGAGAGGTCACGGAGGGGGAGAGGGTATGGAGGAGGAGGGTGCGAAGGAGGAGGAGCACACAGAAGAGGAGGGTGCAGAAAGAAGGTTACTAGATCACGTGACCATACGTAATCACATGAAGTTACGTGATCACGTAACATTACGTAATCACGTTATGTTACGTGATCACGTAATCTTCCTTCGGCTTGGCCGTGAGGAACTGAAGTTTCTGAGCCACGTTGTGAGCAGCGAAGGTGTTCGTCCTGACCCCGAGAAGACATGCCGTGCCGGGAATCGAACCCGAGCCACCTGCGTGTGAGCCCACCAGCGTGCGGCAATAGAGAGTTTTTCATAAATCGCTTTCACCGTTCCGCAACGCTCTCCGCAACCCGCTACGATACCCGGAACTCTAGAGTCAAGGCCATCGGCGCGCAGGCGCAGTAGCGGCTTCTTCGTTGCGGACGGCTTTAGCGGAGGGCTTAGCGGAGGGGAAACGCGGTTTACGACAACTCCCTAATATATTCGCCTCGAGATCCGATCGACACGGCTCATGTGGTGGAAAGCAGAACTACGCTTTGTTTTACACTTACTTGGAGCAAAACGAATCCTATACGCACGCGAGGCCGAAGCCATGGGAAGTAGAGCCACTCTATATGGCAGCGAAGCTGCCAGAGTAGCGACACGACGCAAAATTATCTAGATGCACGACGTCAGAAGCGCCTATAGTGATCTCCATTTTGGGCCTGGGAGGTTGCCATGGCAACCGTACTGCTAGCGACGCCGGGCGGCAACCTTTATCTAGCTGATATCTCCATTCGTTCATTGAAAGGTGGTAAAAGACCTAAAAGACGCTTTGCATGGCGGTACGGCACGGGCCTCTGGAGGAGCGGTGCCTGTTTCTTCCGTGAAGTGAGACGATTTGCAGCCCGGGGAGTGTCGGGCGACGAGAGCTGCTAAGTATCGTAGGTGCACGGACAAGGCGAGTGGTTTTCCGCGCCGCCGGGATGGCGGCCGCTTCGTGGGACGAACGTACCGTCCTTGCACTTTCGGACATCGCTCCTATGGAACAAAATCCGATTACGCCGGCCACGACAGGACGATTGCCTCGGGACATGACTGCTGCTCGACTGCCCCATAGTAAGAGAATGTATGCTTAGCACCATACTTCAAGACCCAATCATTCATTCAAGATGAGATTATCTCACCGACTGGCGATGAGCGACGTCGACGACGGTCTCAACCTCGTTTTGGGCGATGAACAGTCGACGGGGTTGAACCAAGAAGGACAGCACGGGGGTCTACAGAGGATCGTTAACGCCATCAAAAGAGACGGACGCCGGAGATGAGGTGTTCTTGCCGACAGGCCAAGTGGTCGTTTGGAGGTTTACCGGCATGCAAAAAGTCAATATTTTAATCTGGTGTAGCACGCATACCCGTGTTAAAGGGGCCATGAAATGATTTTTTAACTTCTTCTTCCTTAGCTTTAATCCTCAACTCAAAAGAGAACAGTGGAATCACGCGGTCGTGACATGCTAGGGCACCGGTACGATGACCCCAATCTTCCACCGTGCTTTTTAGGCACACCATAGAACTTGGCATTCGCAAGTGCACTCATGTGCACTCATTGGCCACGAACGCGAATTTAAATATTCGTCGACGAATTGATTGTTGACGAGCGCATACGTCCGAGTGACGCAGTTTTCGTGTCAAATGCGTGAGCTGGGGTCGGCTGACGCCATTTTGGCTTTTGTAGGCATTGCAAAGAGGATATTTAGAACCATGCACACATGATGATAACATCATAGCACACGGACATTAACGAGCACAAAACGGGCCCAGCTACAGAAAATAAATATTACACTCTTAAAAAATAATTGTCTGTAACTTGTTAATTACAAAGACGAACACACCTCTGAGCATATAAGTTTAATAGTATGTGTTGATGCATTGTTATAGAGAAGGTCATTTCATATACGTCATTTGAGCAAACGCCAGCTTGTCACTTGAAAAAAAAAACAAAAAACACTGCGATCAAGTGCAAGCTATTGCAACGAAAGCACGTTTATCAAAGTCTTCAGAACTGTCAATTCGTAAAATCGTCGATTAGTACAAAAGGTTAAAGATCGCAGGCGCTTCCTCGCTTAAAGTTGCTGTGATTATTCGGTGACCCAGGGCTGAAACAACTTCCCCTGGGCCCTACACACGACGTATACCTTTCGTTTCGATTCTCAAAAATTCCAACATTCAAAGGAAGCTAGAAAATGCGAAAATGTTATCCTAAAAGCTATATGATAAAATCGTTGATTAGTACAAAACGTAAAGATCGCAGGAGCTTCCTCGCTAAAAGTTTCTGTGATTGCGCGGTTACCTGGGGCAGAAACAACTTCCCCAAGGTCCAACATGCGACGCATACAATTCGCATCGATTCTCAGACATTCCAACGTTCAAACAAGGCTAGGAGTATGCGAAAATTGCATGCAAGAAGTCTTATCGATCCTTGAACACATCCGGGAATCCGAGCACCGCTACGGCGATATGACTGATGCTGTCGCACAGGTGCTAATATCCAGAGCGATCTTGCACAGAAAAGGTATAAAGTCTCATTCTTTCAGATCTTCACGTTATACCTGTGTCAGAGAGCACGAAGAAGTCCGAAATCGTCGGCAAGCAGCGGCACATTACGACTACCGCGCACCGAACAAACTCGTATCCACCAGCTCTGGGCGCTGCCATCTTACCGGTGACATCACGGCTCTTGCGAGGTCACGTGACGAGCAGTCACTCGGTTGCTAAGGAAACCGAGCCAGCTCAGCTCGTTGCTATGGTACCGCGTGTGACCAATCACGGTGAGAGGCGGCACAGGGAAAAGCGTGGCGCTACTCTGGCAGCTACGCTGCCATATTGAGTGGCTCTAATGGGAAGCGCCAATGCAGCGCTCACGCACTGGAATCAAGTGCTGAGAGCTCGTGCTCTGTACCCTTGACCGTGCTCTGTGCAGTTAGTGTGGATGCTTTGTCTCCACCCGCATGTTGCAGAGATGGAATCAACACGTGCCCCATAGAGAACCATGGATAAACAAAAGCACGCTTCCACACAATTCAATCTGGGTCTCGAGGCCACGCGAAAGGAGCACGACTGAGAAGCTAGCTTCGCCTAACACTCGGGAGTAGCACGAATAAGCATCCCAACGCCGCGCAGGAGGTACGCAGAGAGGAGTGAGTGAAATTACCACGATGAAGGCATGTCAGTCATATTCCTTTTGTGAACCGATCCGTGCTGCCCGCTATATTAAAGTGCCACTGACAACCCCAAGATCTATACTTTTTTATTATTATTGCAAACGAGTGAAAATGATTAATCGCCCTAAATATACCAAGCTTTTTTTTTTCAGAAAGTTTTATTTGAAACATTTGCCTGACGTAGTTAGCAAAATGGTGCAGACCTCCACTTTTGAAATGACGTCAAAAAAAGTGTTGTTTAACGTTCTTTCTTTCCTTATCATTGTTCATGGGCACGCAGACGTGGCACCCGGACAAGCGCGAGAGTATTTCGCGAGACCTTTCTTCGCGTGCTGACGACGCGTACGTAGCTTTCATATTCCTCTTTTTTTTTTCCTTTTTTGTTTTTTACGAAGATTGTGAATATAGATTCCTGCTAACTTCGAAAAATAAAAATCAGGGACCGCAAGTGTTAATGACGAGGCAACGGACGTCTCCTAGCTTTTTCTTCATACTCTCCATATGGTGGCGCCCGGCGGCTGTACTGAGGGCGTTGAGAGGGTACGCACGACGGGAACATCAAAAACCGCTCGGACGAGTTGTTTTGGTTTTTTTTCGATGCCGGATAACTTCTCGGATAACCTCTCGCGCAGCACCTTTGCGACCTCGCCCTTCACGTCGCTCACCAAGGTCTGATACAGGCCATTTTTCTTCCTTATCTTTATTAAAAACAGTTTAATAGCGACTAACAGACGTGCAACTTGAGACACCTTCTTGACGTTTTCAAAGATGCCTTCGCCAATTACTTCGCCGAAAAAGAAAAAAACGCGACGAGAAGCTTTAATTGGGAGAGGAGGATACAAACTTTGACAGGCTCTTTCGAGTGCCAAATTTGTTTTCGCTATGATTTTTGTTGGGACAAAAAAGACAAAAAAAAGAGTAAAAGTTGGGATACCGTATTTTCACCGAGTGTCGCACAATTTAAAGAAAGTAGCAATGCGATCAAACGTAAAGGTATCGTTTTTTGTGCCCAATAAGCTCATGGACCTGCGAAAACTATCAAAGCATGGCGTGCGTGCCAAACACGGATGTGAAAAAGAAGCCCACAACGAAATTTTTCCACTGTACAGATGGTGTGGTTTATCGCATTCCGTTGTCCTGTGGAAGGCATTATGTGGGGCAGACGGGGTGCTGCCTAAATGATCGGCTTCGCGAGCAAAATAACAACGTACAAGAAGAAATTGGTTGCTTTTTTGACTTGTTCTCCCTTTTGTTCTCGTCCTTGCTGCGCACAAGATTGCATAAGGCGTCAAACCAACTAGGCCAAACAATAACTCTTCTTGAACGCATTTTATGGCCATTTACTCCGATTTGCAGCTCAATAAGACAAGTAAGGCTATCGCATTAAAAAAAAAAAAAAAAAATATATATATATATATATATATATATATGTATATATATATATATATATATATATATATATATATATATATATATATATATATATATATATATATATATATATATATTATCCGCGTTTTTGCATCGCCAGTCCTGTGCCTGCTGTACGTGTGGTAAGTTTAGTGTACTCCCGCGCTTCATAAAATTGGCCGTTTCTATGACGCTTTTGTTTTCAATATTTAAAAAAGTAAATTGGTCAATTTTGATTAATTTGTCAACTAATAAATGACCCTTCTTTTTTTTTTTTAAATCTTTCACGTCCGTTGTTGCTAACAGTTTATTCCCGAAAAGAGTTCTTTTCCTCAACCATTCGGTTTGCCGGAAGTTTTCAGTCTTCGCTGAAAGACCCGATAGATATAACCAATTGTTGTTGATAATTCGAAACAGTTTTTCAGCGGATCCAGTACGTGATTTTTCCTACGTACCACGTCGAGGCCCGATAAATTTGGCGAGAAACGTTTTTCACTAAATTTAGCCGGAATATAATGTTTTGTGACATCACAGTTTCACGTGATGTCATGGCTTCAAGTGACGCCAGAGTGTGACATGAACACGTGCCGAAAATCCCTTTAAATTTAAACACGTAACTGTGTGCAACGGTGTGCAGTGTATCGGCTCTCTCCTCTGTTCATTTGCGAGCCATAGCAAGGAACCGGGCATGTTTTTTTTGCCGCGCCTTTTGGGCTCATGTTTGCGCACGATTGCTTAAACCACTCTGAATAACAACATCCTCTACCTGGAAGCAAAAAAAAACAAAAAAAAACAGCGTCGTCGCGAGGGTTTCCAGAAACCCATTGAGTGACGCGCGATAACGTTTAGTTTTTTTGTTATTTATTGAGCGCCTGAATTGCCAATCTTCCGGGAAAAAGTGGGAAATCTTGAACGAAGCTCTCGACGAGGGAGGACAGAGGACCGGAGGTGGAGAAAGCAGCTCGCGAGAAATCGCTTCGATTTCGAAGGATTTTGCTCTTTGTGCGGGTGTGGCAGTGCAGGATTCTGGCTTCCGGAGATAACCTGGCAGGACTTAGCTGCGGTACGAAGGTTTTTATTCGTGCTCCTTCGATGGGAGTTTCGATAATGGCGGATCATCGCTACACACCGCTCGCACTGAAATGGTGGACGTAACCTTTCGGCGACCCGGGCGTTTTTCGTCAGCGATACCCACTCGGTCATGGGCACGTTGATTTCTAATGAAGTTTTTCGACATGAGGCTGCACGGGTGTGGCACGTACGAGCGAACGCGAACATTCCTCCGAGGGACGAAACTAGATCATTTTGTCTCCACTGAGCTACGGTGACCGAGATTGACCTCCCGAAACTTGGCTTTTGTGCCCATTGTTGCTTACCCTCCGCTCTCAAGTTCGTACAAAGAAGCTTCTCCCTCCCCATGCTACTGGCACCTTTTCTTCCTTAGAGTTTCCTCGAGCCGATTTTCCGACGAACGGCACAAGTTCTTAAGAAAAAGGAAGATGTATATTTATATATATATATATATATATATATATATATATATATATATATATATATATATATATATATATATATATATATATATATACATTTTATTCCAACTCGGATTTTGCGACACTGCGAAGCGAAGCGTGATCTGGCACAGTAGTAGGTAACAGAGTTGGCCTATTGGCAAACACTTGCAGCGCCAACCGCCTGCGCGTGTTGACGTCGTGTGTCGGCAAGTGAAGTGTCCGTGCACTCTCCGTGTCGTCGCCACAAAGTGGCAGGAAACGGCTATGAGGCGACGTTTCGAAAAGACGCGTGATGTGGCACAGTAGAAGGTGACAGACTTCGCCTATTTCCAAATACCAGCACCGACAACCACTACGCGTGTTCACACGCGTCGCGTGTCGGCATGTCATGTGTCTGTGCATTCCCCGTGTCGTCGTCACAAAATGGCAAGAGAGGGCGACGAGGCGACGTTTCTAAAAGACGGAACGGCTCGTGCCAGGAAGACTGATATTTAACGTAAGTGCGGGCTGCGTTTCTCATAAAGCGCAATTCTGCACATTTTCGCCTATTCAATAACGCGATTGAAATCCAACGATGGTTCTTAGGATGAATGCCTAAGCCAGTTGTGTATTCATCCTGTAGGAAATAACGCGAAATTAAACTCACTCACACTGAAAATACACGCACACCGGAACAAAAATCGTTCACGTCCCGTGACGTGAGTGATCTTTTCTTCGGTGCGCGTGTATTTTGATTGTGAATGAGTTCACTTTTGCGCTATTTCCTACATGACCAACGATGGTATCGCGACAACAACGACGAGCTGGCATCGTGAGCGTTGCTCGGTGCTATTCCGGGGAGATCGGAGTGGAAGTTGGCACGCAACTTTAAGAGTGCGGACAATTAAAAAATTAAGGTAATTCTAAGAAACAGGTGAGTTGGAGTCAGCCGCTCAAGACAAGCACCAGAGATTACCACGTGCTCTTTTTACAGTGGTAGCTGTTAATGCTCCTTCCCGTCGAAATCAGGACGTTGTTCGAACGCAAAAACCAAGAGATACCGGGGGAGGGGCGGCAATGAGAGGGAGAAAGCACTCTGCCGCATTATCACTCTCTCCTTCTCATCGTCGCCCCTCGCACAACTACGTCAACTCAAATGAGACGCCGTCTCCCCCCCCCCCCCCTGCCACCCCCCCCTCCCCCAACCTCATTTCTTGCCACCGCCAGTGCAAGATTCTTGAACGTTCTCCGCTCGTCCAGAAAACTAGAAGAAAATAAAAGGCGGACGCAAAGCGGCAGAGGCGGCGAGAGCTGTGCACGACGTCGTTCTCTTCGCTGCGGCGAGCTCCCAATTTCAGTGACCATTCCTGGACAACCCGTTTGGGTACATTTTGCGACAGGTTGCGGTTTATGAGAGACATAACGCTCGCGCAATCCAAGCACGTCTCCGTTCTCGTCCGAAAGTTCCCCGGCCACTGGGAAGTTTGTAGTTTCAAAGCCTGCGCGATATGCAAGTTAGCCTCGGCAAAGGGCAAAGTGCCGAACTTGTTTACTAAAGCCGCGCGGTCACACTGCCAATGCATCAAACAGAAGAAAGTCCGCAAACACTCTCCGAGACGCATTTCTTCCTCACGTGACAGACATGTCTTATTGGTCGCACAAGAACTGTCTACAGACCTGTCACCGGAACGCCATTGGACGCTTCTCCGCCCAACGGCGTCTTCAACACCGTTACCGGAGCTTGATGAAAGGGCCCACGTTTGTCATTGATCGGAGCTTGATACGAAGGAATCTTCATACTGAACCTCGTGGTGCTTACACAAACTGATGGCGCTGAGGTGACGCCGTTTGCCTACCTCCGAAATCCCTCCCGTGTCGCATTTGTGCAGTGGCCGCTGCAGAGGCAGACCCACGCAAACGGCAAAAGGTAAATTGCAATCTAAAGCGCGAATCGATGAAAATAAAAAAAAATCGGCAATGACACAGTCGCCGGCTCGCCCGTAGACGCTCCTCTTCCAGGGGAAGAGGTCGCACGTAGCACAGCGGCAGTAAAGAGGCAGACTTCACCCTCCGCGCACAGCCTCCCAAGAGAGATTTATGAAAGGGAGCAACGCAAACCAATGGAGGACGTTTGAAATTTCATAGCGGAAGCCTCCCGGGCAGATTTGTATTCGTATTCTTTATTTAACTCTGCGAGTCAGGTCAGCGCAGAAAACCGCAGGCCCATACCCATGCGTTTTTTAATGTTTTCTTCTTTTGCCTTGTCGGTGGAAATTAGGAGAGAATTATATTGCGTGCTGCATAGCGCACGTGTCGTGTGTCGTCCGATTGTTTTCTTTTCATCGTCTTGTCGTCATCCTTTTGTCGTGTCGTTTTGCAAATGGCACATGGATATATACATACATATGAATAAAGGAAGAAAACTTGGTCGCCAGTGCGCCTGCGCTGGGTTGTCACGCGGCGAGGTGGTAGGCGGGCGGAGAGGCGGAGACGATGTTGCGTATGCAGGCGATCATCGCTCTCGTCACCTCCTCACAGCGGGGCTTGAACATGCTCGTCGGTCTTCACAGCACCCGGAAAAGTCCCTGGTCTGTGAGGTGTCCTAAGGAGCTTGCTGAAATCGCCCTTATATGCCGATAACTCACTTTGCCGGTTCCGAGCGTCCTATAGAAATCAAAAAAATTATAACGATGCGCGGTCCGTTCTCTATTAAAAAAGTAATCAAAGATCGAACACGCCGAGGTGTGTTGCGGCATTTCGTTGAGATTGCAAGCCATCTTATTAGAGAATCTGTATTCGTTTGAAGAAGATAAAAGCAAATGAGAGTAGTCAAAAAATGTAATTTTCCGTGGAGTGGAACATGATAATGGCATAATCGTCTAAAAAAAAGCGCACTATGTTGTTGTTTTTTGTTTTTTCGCGGGAGTGATGCGTCCGGTTGTCAGGTCTTGAGCGCTCGCTCGCCGGGTTGAGTCGGAGTCCGGACAGTATATAGGCAACGAGCCGCGCGCATTCGAGATATCACTCCGCGGTTCTACCGGGCGCGAGGATCCTTCGCTCACTATTGGCTGAAATTCGTCCTGGTTAAAGGGGTCATGAAACGATTTTCCTATTTCTTCCTCCTTAGCTTTAATCCTCAACTCAAATGCGAATTCTGAAATCACGTGGTCGTGACATTCCTTCGGCTCCGGTGCGATGACTCCTAGCTTCCACCGTGCTTTTTATGCCACACCATAAAACTTGTCATTCCCCAGTGATGAGAAGTTCCGCCAGGGCACTCATTGGCTACGAACGCGAATACGAATATTCGTCGACGGATTGATTGTTGACGAGCGCATACGTCCGAGTGACGCAGTTCTCGTATCCAATGTGTGAGAGCTGGGCTCGGCTGACACGTCAGGTTGGCACCGCTGACGCGCTTTGGGAACCGCGGATGTATCATAGTGAAAAGGCGGAGAGCTTTCCAAGGAAAGAAGGTACGAAATAGTCCGCTATATTTTCAGATGTTCGTACCGAAAAGCTGGCTTTTGACTTTCTACCCTCTTTTCTTTTAACCAACCGAACGGATATGCGATTAGTAAAGTCCCTATTTAAAATAATTTATTCCAGCCCAAAATTCGTTTCATGGCCTCTTTAAGAGAGCACTTCTATAACATCCCCAAAGTCGTGTTAGGACGCCTGGGGATTGTGGATGCGGTGCGTATTTTGACAATTGTTCTGTAATAGGAAGGAGTCGGGACCCGCTGACTATAGAGAGAAAATGGAAGCTAGAAAAATAGCGCTTCTCGATGACAAGTGTGCAGATTTGTGCTCATTACTTGAAAAATGTAATGGATTGCAATTACGAATTACCGAGCTTCAGATGTAATGGATTACCGTTACAAATTACTTTCGCTGAAAAGTAACGGATTACTTTAATCGTTACGTTACAAATTACTTTCATGTTACTATTTCGGTACACTTATCCAGAAAACAATAGAAACAATTTTGATATTTTTTTCAGAAATGTTCTGCAACACTATATTTCATTTCTCATTTACGCCCGTATTATGGTAGTCTTTGTAAAAATAAAATATTGTATTTAAGAGCAAGAGTGTAGGTGCACTCCGTTCACCTGTTAGCTGACAGGGCACCGAAAGCTGCAACCACACCTGCCATCCCGCTAGCTTACGGCCTCCGGGAATGATCCCTAAAATTGTGCAGACAAAGCTAGCGGTGCGCATGCTCAGTAGCAGCGTCTACCTCCGCGACAAGATTGGGAGCTAAAGAAGCGATCCACAAAAGCTCCCTGTTATTCACAAGAAAAGAAAAACTTGGTTCTAACGTTACAATGTATAGCCAATGCAGAATGCAAGTGTCCCAGCTTACATTGATGTGTTTCCGTAGATTAGAGTTTGTTGTTTTTGCTGATGACAATGCGTTTTTGTTTTTGGCAAGCAAAGTATGCACTGAAATTCCAGGTTTCCGTTCTCTTTATTTCCCTGAATTTTGAACATTTCATTAAGAGATGGCCATGGAGACGACGGACACCCCATGTATGGTGGCTATAAGGGTAGATATGCCGAAAAGAAAATCGACAGCATGCCACTTGTCCATGACGCCGGTGGCACCGGTACCCTGCGCCTGGTGCACGGTGGTTGCCTGGTGCCATCGAGCGGCGCACAATGGCACCACGCGTTGAAGTATACGTCCTGCATGAGCACGCGTAGTACGAGACGCTCCCATGCCCCGCGCGCTCGCGCACAACACTTCAGACGCTTCACGCCACGCCCCTTAGAGCAAAAATGCACCGGTAGCTAAAGCCCCTCTATCCTGGGAAAAGTGGCACATTCATTTTTGTGGAAATTCTCAAGACAAGTGCCGCGCGCCACTTCTGGGAAGAACATGGCGTCGGAAATTTAGCTCAGTGCTGCGCTGTGCCGCCATGATCTTCCTAGGGGCTGCACGTTACACGTGCCTCGTGCATCGACGTACCTTGGGCTACTTTTGAAACATGAAGGGCTTTACCGGTAGCCTAGCTACAGCGCCACTTTGTCGTCATGAAGCGGCAGCACGTGAAACTACCCAAGAAGGCGGAGCGCTAGGTACACCTACCCCTATTAGCGGCGAGATGTTTTGGTGGTGCCCTCCTATGATTCCCCCTTGTGACGTCATTACCTTGCTAACAACAAGTTCGATGGTGTTTGTAAATAGCATGGTGGAAGCTTGAAATCATTGCGCTCTCAAAGGAACACTGCCAACACCGTCAAAATTAAATTTCTTTCATTCCTCTTATTTTCGTCGATGATAAATCCTTTTCTGACGTCATAGTCAGCGTTCGGCCAATCGTGGAAGGCCGACCACAGCGACGCTTTCGGTCGCGCACATCGCCAATACGCCTCGCAAGTGGGCTCATTTTCGTCTTCTGCGCATGAGAAAGGAAGTAGCGGTGACGTCAGAACGCCGAGCCCTGATTGGCTGATCGCGGTCCCCTATCTGAGCGTCGTCTGCTCCTTTGCAACAACGTCTGCTCGCAACGTCGTCTGCGTCTGTCTTACCTTTCCTGCGACTTTCGGAAGTGCAAATCTTTACGAGCGAGCTCGACTTCGCCTTTCAGAGAAAGCAGACGGAATAGCTCGAGCGGTTCGTTGTTTTTGTCGAACAACTAGCAGACGCGCATCAAGGAGGGAAGTCAAAGTACTCACTGGCGAGGTGTCCCGAGACGCCGAGGTTTGTTTGCTAAGAACCGAGAGTGAGCGTGTTAGTGTCCGCAAGTTCCCTCCCAAATACTTTTTCCCCCTTTCGTGTGCGGCAAGACTCCTCATTCTTTAACGGCGTCGGCGGGTTGGCGCAGTTAACGTCGTCTGCTTTACGTCTGCTAGTCAAAGCGATGGCTCCTTTACCTTTCCTGCGTCTGTCGGATATTCACCGCTTTTTCACCGGCGAGAGTCACCGTTGCCTCGGAAAACAAGGAGATGACAAGAGGAAGAGATTGACCTCTTAATCTAATATTGAGGTCAGTGATCACAGTATAATACGGGAAGGGTTCACAAGGGTCGCGCGGGCACATTCCATTCAGCACGCCAGCCGGTCGTGGGCAGACGGTCACCGAGTCGGAGTGGCTGCTAGGCCTATCTGCCGAGTTCGCTTGGTCGGTGTCGGTGGAATCGTGGCCGTTGGAGCTTTTCCCGGGTGTTTGTGGATCCAGCGTTCTTGTTCGTCGTGGTCTGGTTAAGTACTTTTAACTTTTTTCTTGCTGCTTGAAGTCGGGACGCGAGAGAAGCGCACGTAGAAACATAAACGTCCGTTGGTCGTCGCGACCGCGACGCTGTCGGCCATGCTGATTTGATCGTAACAAGTGCGTATACTTCGGAGCTGTCGTAGGATTTCGTCGTAACCTGCGCAAAACTTACGAAAATTTCGGTTCGTGAATACGAATTTGTTTTTAAGTTTTGTCTTACGCATATTTTTGGCGTAAGATAGTTTCGTGAATCTGGCCTCTCCACTTGCAAAAGTCGCCGGAAAGGTAAGACAGACGCAGACGACGTTGCGAGCAGACGACGTTGCAAAGGAGCAGACGACGCTCAGATAGGGGACCGCGATCAGCCAATCAGGGCTCGGCGTTCTGACGTCACCGCTACCCCCTGCGCGAGAAGCAGACGAACTTGCCCTCCGCATAGCCACCATACCCCAGGACCAAAAACTCGACCAGTCAGAAAAAAAGTGGCGGTTACGGGTTTTCGATCGTTCATCGGTTCTCACTTTGAATATTCGTGAAGGCCAGGGGAGGGGAGGGCATAGAGAGCGAGAGAAGCGACGGCCATCGGTCTCACAAAACAATAGAGGATCACGCCACTTTTACGCTTCTCTCTTTCTCTCTCTCTGTCAGCACTCCTTAAATGGCCGAACCCTTCCCCCCCCCCTTTTATGTTGACAGTTGACTGTAAAGTGAGGAGTGGACTCGACCACCATGCCCAGACAAGTAAACCAAAAGAAGTATCGTCCGTACTCTCGGAGACAATGCTCTTAGCCTCGCGCAGGGCGCTTTTCAGCCGTGCCTCAAGAGCGTGCTAGAATACAGTAGCGCACATCAATGACAAAGAGAATTCTACCCCTCGCGTGAGGCTACATCGTCTGTTACGCGAGTTGTGAACTCCATGAATCGAGGGGGTACGGACCCGCGTTTGGTGTCTGTGTAGGTGGCGGGAGACGTCGAAGAAGTTGGAAAGGATGAAACGCTGTAAAAGACAAAACGAATAAACACGAAGAGCTTTCTCCTGTACGGGAGAACAAGAAAAGCACGATGGAAGGTGACGGAGAGCCTACTCGAAGTTGTCTTACTTGATCTTTGTCTTTCGTATATTTGTGCATGCCTTGCCCGTTTTTCTAGTGGTTCTAGTGACCGGTCATACAAAAAAATAGTGTTTTCTTATAGGCTACTCTCCCCTTCCTGGTGTTTTCTATTTTGTTGAACTTGCTCTCCTTATGCTGCTGAATGTTCTGCTCGTATTGCTCCTTAACCAGAGTAGCAAGTCAGGAGATACTTCCCGGCTAATTTCTCTGGCTTCCTTTTTTCACATCAATAAAATAAAATATAAAAATGTTCTAGGTCAGCGCGTGTGGTTGTCCTTTGTGTCGTTTTGTGAGATTGATCTTGCGCTGTTACCTTAAGACAGTGATTCTCAAATGGGGTCCGCGGACCCTTTGGGGTCCGCGAAGGTATTCTAGGGGTCTGCGAAGCCCTGCCTCATCAATCAAGCTCGGCAATAAAATCTTTATTTTTTTTCAGATCAGGGAAAAAAAAATTCAATTTTTGAGGCGATTTTGTTAGCTTGTTTGTTAGTAATAGAAGTCTACTCTACAGCTAGCCCTTAGTTATATCCATTTTGTTATCATTGATCTAGCTGTTATCTTAACCTATGAACTTATCTCTCCCCTTCCACCTTATCGAACCGGGTCCTCCATCATCTCCGAACCGATCCACAAGAGCGGTTCGCAGAAACATCGATGGTTGAGAACCGCTGCCTTAAGATACTGATCACCTAACTTCTGCCCAAGTTTCCATTTATATCAAATTGCCTCCGAAGCTTTAGAGCCCATTTTGAAAGGTTCAAACCTATGCTCACCACCATGCTCACGCCAAAAAAAATATTGTTTGGCGAAACTATTATTGGAAAAATGTTTAACAACCTTTAAGTAAAAAGCCATATTTTTCTTTTTTAAATTGGAAGTGATCGAGCGCAACGTCTGGGACGCTTGAGATGGAATGACCTTTAAATTTTTTTTTCGTGTTTCTAGGCGCCAAGTTTTATAATTTTTTTCCGCGTTTTTCTTTGCGTTTTTTCTCGTAAGTATTTAGATGGAACCATATAAAAGATAAGGTGATTATGTTCAGTTTCTGAATGAACATAATGTTTCTTGAAATCTGACACCCATGCATACCTGTAACGACAAAAGAGCAAAACATGCTATTTCATAATTTAAAAAAGTTACACAAAAGTAACGTGTGTTACTTTTTAACGGTAATGATAAAGCGTTCCTTTCATTTGGAAGTAACGGGTAGCGCATTTCGTTAATTTTTTTGGTAACGCCTACAACACTGGTTCCAGCTTACTGTCGGAATTCATCGTGTGCCCTGGTTCGGAACATTCGAAGAAGTCGCCCTTCCGTCTCCGACGCAAGTTGCTTTGTATTGTCGGTTTTCGTTTGTAGGCCAAAGCTCGCCTCATGAAATGTTTAGTTTGGGTTTCACACGCATCTCCCATTTCCATTCGTGACAATATTCCAAATGCGGTCCATAAACCACGTGACCCTAATCGAACAGTTGGTAACACTCCGAAACCAAGGCATACGACGCCTCCGGACACCGTTCCCAGATGGCGCCACGCCCCCACCTTTCCCTCGCCTCCTTTCGAGCCCCGGTCGGAACCCCGGGGACCGCTGCCGGGGCCCGGACCGTAGTCGCCGGTCGCGACTCGGAGCCCTCCGGGTCCACGCCCGAGTCACCTCGTAAGCGCAGTGCGGGCTAGCGTCGTGGCACCGAGCCCGTCGAGGGAACCCCGCAGTCGGCCCCCAGCGGAGGCTGCTCCGAGGCCCTTCGACGTCGCGACGTTGGGGCGTCGTCGTCTCGACGCCCGGGGACGCGTCGGCCGGATCGCCCCTCGGCCATGTGGACGGCAGTGCGACGGCGGGCAACGGCGCCGGGCCCCGCGTCCCGGCGGACGGGCCCCGCCGAGGGACTCCCTTGGCCCCGGCACTGACCCTGGCCGGGGCGGCGGCGTCGGCGGCTGGGGACGGGGATGAGACCTCGCTCAGGGCCTACATGGAGGGCGTCGGAAGGCGGTGAGTGCCCCAGCCATGCGCACCGGTCCCAGCCGCGGCTTTCGCTCGCTGCGGGGAAGCACAGCGCAGGACGGGAGAGCACCTCATCGTGCCATTATTAGGGATGCGCGAATACTGCTTCGAATAGAATACCGCTGCGTCACTCACAGCCTATTTGTGAAGTTCGAAGATGCTTGAGGCGTGTCTGCAGATGTCATGCTGTCTTAAATGTACTGAAGATGACACTGTGCTCTTCAATTGGAAGCGTTGTTCGCACACCCCTACTTCTTAAAACCTGAAAAGCTCGCGTAGTGTAGTCGCCTCAGCATTCGGCACCAGAAAAGCGTTCGAAAAAGCGTTCGAGAAAGCAGTTCGAAAGCGGCACCTGCCAGAGTGTTGGACCAGCTGCCAAGTTGATATCGCTTCTCGGTTCAGCTGCGTCATGGCCTCTTGTCAAGGCCACGCTTCCGAGTCGCAGTGTCAAGGCGCCTCTCGCTCTAGCTGCGTCGCATGCAGCGTCGCGAATGCTTGCGTCCTAGCTGGGCATGGTTGTGACGTCTTCTATGAAAGCCTTACATGCTTTCGAAACTCGGTGTTCAAGAAGGGAATATACATTGATCAGCCGAAACATTATGACCAGTCCCGTGGGAATGAGCGCGCCTAGCTGAAGCAGCTTAGCTGACGCGGATGGTTGATAACGGCTGCCAGGGATACAGGAATCATTTTGTCGACTATGTGTGCGTGTAGTGGGAAAGGCTGCTGATTTAAGCGACTTTGACAAAGGGCAGATCGTGATGTCAAGATCCCTGCTGACCATTTGCACCGATTCGTGGTTTGTCTTCCTCGCCGGAACTGGAATCGTCCAACAAGACAACGCTCCACGTTACAAGTCCGCAGTTGTGCTACAGTGGATTGGAGAGCATGATGATGGAATTCCAGCTGATGTCCTGGCCACCTGTCTTGTCAGATATTATTCCTATTGAGCACATCTCAGATGTGATAGGGCGCCGGCTCAGAGCTCACAAACCACCTCCTCGTAACCTACAGGAATCGCGCAACCAGTGTTTACAAATATGGTACAATCTTACTCAAGGCACTCACCAGGGGCTTGTAGGATCCTCGCCAAAATGTGTTGCAAATAGTATTGCGTGCCAAAGGCTGGAGGAGCAACGCGGTATTAGGTGGGTGGTCATAATGTTCTGGCTGGTCAGTTTATATTCATTTTCATCTGGAGATACTTCATTCTACCGAAGGGATTCTATAGTCACAGACAGAGTGAGAAGGGCAGGGCAGTGTCTTTCGAACGCCCGGCCTCCAGCACGCGCTCCCTGCCTTCCGCCGTGCTTTGGCTGCGCGTTCGAGGTGCACGAGACGTCGAAGCATTGTCGAAGGTAGGAAGCTCGCGCTGGAGCCGGGACAACTGACGCTCCTCCCTGTCGTTCTCAGCTTGTCCCTGTTGTAAGAGAGGTGCCTCCGCGGACAATTACGGCATAATTAACGAAGAGTACTTGCGCGGGAAAGCCGAGAGGAAATCAGGAGCATGGCGACTTAGCCAACACAATACAGCGAAGCGAAGCACCTGAGTGCATATTTGAAAATGTAAGCGGAAGCGTAAAAATTGCCAACTCCCGAAGGCAATCACCGAGTTGAGCAAACATAATCGAATTAGCAGGCAAGTATTGGCGCCACGTGTTCACAAAACAGTAAGAGGACAGTTTGTATAAATCGCGCACTTTGAAGTCTACGATGGTCTTATAGGGCAAGAGTCTGACATCGCTGGGAAAATTGCTGAGCCTTCGCCTAAGTAAGCCAGCCAATTTTTTTGCGGCTTATTAAAAATACGCTGATTAGCCAAAACATAATGACTGAAAACATGATGAAACCGTGAGAAAGAGCGCGCCTAGGAGACTTGCCATCCTCGTTATCTACCATCTTCTGATGCAGATTGTAGATAACTGCTGCCGGGGATACAGAGAGATGAATATGTCGACTACGTGTTGCGTGTAATGAGAAAGGCTGCTAATTTAAGCGACTTTGACAAAGGGCAGATCGTGATGTCAAGATCACTGCTGACCAGTTACATCTCTTCGTGGCTTGTATCCCCCCCCCTCCCCCCCCGGAACTGGAATCTTCTAACAGGGCAAAGGTCCATGCACAAGACAAAATTGTGCTACCGTGAATTGAATATCATGATGACGAATTCCGGTTCATGTCCTGGACACCGAACTCTTCGGGTATTCGTCCTTTGGAGCACATCGGGATATGATGGAGCGCCAGTTGAGAGCTCACAAAACCACCTCCTCGTAATGTACAGTTGTGCGACTTGCGCTTATTCGTCGGGTACAAACTTACTCAAGGCACTTAACAACTTGTAGAATCTATGCCCAGATGTGTTGCAACCGTTTTGGGTTCAAAAGGTGCATCAACACGATATTTGGTGGGTGGTCATAATGTTTTTGCTTATCAGTGTATACTGTCGCGGGTGGAAAATGATCGACATGCGTATAACTGAAAATAAATATCTAATCGGCAAACTTATGCCAGGAAAAAAAAGAAGAACGAAGGAGCGCCGAGAAGCAGCAGCGAACGTCGAAGCCACAGCAGCGAGCGCCGCAGTGTCGGCGAGACAGCTGGCTTGAACATTCGGCCTAGAATGTTCGAGCGTCGAGCTAAGGCCGAGACTGACTCTACAAGGCCATTTTGGCCTCTTTATATCTATTACAGTCGGGGTAAGAGTAAACACGAATCTTTTAGAAGTAGAGAGAAGCGTTCCTTCTCGGCCATGCACGCGGCAATATTATTCGTCTTCACCATTTTGCCTGAAAGTTCCTGTTCATTCTCGTCTGTCATCGTGTGTCCTTCCTGCAAGCCTTCCCGAACAGCATGCATAAAAGCAGCGTATAGACCAACACGCGGCCCTGATGTCACACAGCTGCGGTGGCGCTGTCGACGGCCTAGCGCATGCGCAGACGCTTCACTTCACGTGAATTCGGTTTCTGCGCACGCGCATTGCCCACACCTGGCGTGGGCAAACGCGGGCTTGTTTGTAAACAGCGTGTTGGTCTATAGCGCCCTGGTTCAGGACAGTCGCTCTTTCGTCGCCGTCGCAGAATGTAGGTTCCTGTTTGTTTGTGGCGCGAGTTCGACTCGTTAAACGTTTACTTTCAGTTTTACATCCATCTGCTTTTTTATTTTTTTATTCGTAGCAGTATTCCAGAATAAATGCCCGTTATTATCGTCGAACTCTTCAAGAGCTGCATCAAGAAAAGCAAGAATGGCAACGTCGTCTACCTCGTATAAATCTTGACGTATACGACAAGCTGGCGCTTTGGGAAGACGTCTTTTTACAGGTGGAACAAGAAACCCACTAAATACAGCTAGTGTGCAGGTGAGATAGTTTACCATGTTACTATATTAACCTGAGACTGGGGCACAAAAGAGACTATATTTTAACTTTCTTGCTCCTGTTTCGGGTTATGACAAGAAACATACGCCAATCTATGGTGAGAGATGCAGTTTTCAACAGAAACACGGGTGCAGGAAAGTCAGTATTAACAAACACCCATGTCCAGGTTGGAGCTACACGAGCTGGTGACTCTTCTGGGTTGTTCTACTATCGGGCTAAGATAAAAGACGAACATTATTTCCAGCAATATTTCAGAGCTTTGAGCGTTTGTGCGTTCATTCGGGATTCATCCAGTTGGTTTTTGGTAGGTTAGAATCACTGGCGAACTAATTTTTGTTTGTTTCACAGTTATGTACGCTTATGCGGTTTGCTGAAAACCTCTTGCTTACCTCATGGGGGTCCATATACTGTTATAATCAGTAGAGCCGCAGTCACACTGATCAATCACCATACAACTTTGTTCAGTGTATGACAAAATTATCTCCGGACACGCCTAAAGCAGGTTCGAAGGACGTTTGCTTTGTGACACATGTGATGCTTCAGCGGATGGGCTTTTGTACGATGTATTACAAGTCTGACTGCGGGTTAAGGCATTCAGCTAGCAATTGATACTTTCGTGGTCCTCCATTTGCTCAAGTAGAGCGCGTGAAACACTCCTCCTAATGAACGAGGCTATACCGCAGCCTCTGGCTGGCCGGTCTCTTTCTGTACGTGGTGCAAGTTCGTCTTCTCCTTGCGTACCTCGTGCGTTTCCTTTCGCTTTAGATACGCCCAAGTGCTCCTGTCTCCCCCAATTTCGACCAATGACGGCTCGCGCTTGGTTGCCTCGTCATCGCGCGTTCCATATGCGTTCTCTAGGTCGGCCTCCTCTGATTGGCGTGTACCCTCCCCCCCCCTCCCCCCCCCCCCCCATTCTCCCCTGGCGTCCCGATGCGCCAAAGACGCTTTGTGCGACACTTGCTTTCCGAATACGGTATTGACAATTTTCATCGCGTGTATTCGAACCTACTTTCACAGCTTCGTTTCTTAGACCGCTAGGCGCTGTGAATATATCGTATTCGCTCGAGAATGAAGCCGGCAAGCGAACCTGCCGCCGCAGCTTTCTGTTTTCGCCGACAAGTGTCGTCGATTTCGCGGGAGTCACTACTACGAAGGAGGCAAGACATCGTTAAATAGCCAGGTCTCTGTAATGACTGCTACGTGTGGGTGACATGTGAACAATGCATACTCTAGTTATCCTCTCTCATTTATCACACGTATCGCGCACACACAAATGATTTAAAATTATTTTTCGTTATGTTGACACAGTGGTCGCTTTGTCATTTATTCGTTGTGGATGGGAGTCTTTCAGTTCGATATGCGACTCTCGAGTTCGTGTCTTCATCCTAAGCCTAGACAGGGTTTTTAACTTTAATTTTACTATGAACTAGCCGAACCCTTTTATTTTGTTCGTCGTTGGTTCTAACTTCAATGTCGGCTACAAATGTTTCCGCCTAATCAAATTATTTGGGGAAAAAAATCACTGGATGCGGACAATGTTAAATTATCATCATCAACATTATTATTATTATTATTATTATTATTATTATTATTATTATTATTATTATTATTATTATTATTATTATTATTATTATTATTATTATTATTATTATTATTATTATTATTGTTGTTATTGTTGTCCAGTAGGCAAGTGTACGTCCGTGTTAACAATACTACCTCGTCCTTGTACAAGGCAAGCTCTGGAGTGCCTCAGGGATCTGTCTTGGGCCCCCTCCTTTTTAATATTTTTGTAAATGATGTCCCTCAAGTTATATGAAATTCTTCATTTCTGCAGTGCGGTGATGACATAAAACTTTTCACAAAAAAATATTGACCTTAGAGGATTGCATCGCGCTTCAGAATGACGCATATTCCTTCGGTCATTGGCGCTCGGACAGTGACCTCCGTTCTAATCATTCTAAAACGAAAGTAAAGACTCACGATACATTCTTTATACACTTATCATGGCGAGGCTGCTGTCACGTGTAAGGGAACTGGGGAACCTTGGTGTAGTTTTTTATTCAACCCTGTTGATTTGACACACACGTCACCGAAGTGGTTCAATCAGCCTTGCGCACGACGCACGTATAGGTGCCGCGTCTCGCATAACAAAGGAATTCAAAAGCCCGTCCGATTTTTTAACGCTTTACTGTTCCTTAGTTTGATCCAAGCTAGAGTACGCCTCTGGTTGTTTGGAACGGCATTTCGAAACTTAACAGTTTATCTCTCGAGCGAGTTTAAAACAAATTTGTTTCCATCTTTCAATATCGTTACCTTGAGAAATGTGATCCTTGATTAAACGTTGGTTATAACTCGCAGCAACTCGTTAACTTGTTGAACCTGCAGCAGCGTCGGGTGAAGGCAGATTTGTTGTTTTTGTTTAAGACCCTGCACGGCTCGATTAACTCTCCCAGCCTTCTGTCCGAAGTGAGCCTTAGAGTTCCACGTGTTCCTACACGGCTTCAATCATCTTTTTATATAGTTCGACATTTTAGCCACTTAAACCCGATCCAAAAATCGGTTGAGTGTTATAACGGCTACTCTGATACAATTGATATTTTTAACCCATGTGGGAGCAAGTTCGGAAACGCTGTTCGAAACTTCTTCTTGCAAGAAAAGGGCTAATCAGTTGCAGGGTTGATGTTTTTCAGTACAATGTCCAAGTGTTTGCTTTTTGCTCTCACACCTGGTGATGTCTCTGTTTTGTGCTTTTGATTTCCCTTGTTGATTTGAGTGTCTTTCGTACTATACGTTCCCGTTCTGCACTCGTGTGTGTTTGTGCGTGTGTGTTTTTGCTTGTTTTTTTTTACGTGTGGGAGCACTTAGACCGCATGATCGTTCCTGCACACCAAATAAAAATTATTCTTGATTATTTTTATTATTATTATTATTAATATATTAATATTATTGGATTTATTATTATTGTAATCATTATTATTAATATATTATTATTGTTATTGTTGCTATTATTGTTATTATTATTATTATTATTATTATTATTATCATTTATTTTGACATTTTTGACATTTTGACATTATTTTAAGACAGCGACCTTGCTTGGAACACTCCACTCTGTCCTATTATTTGTATGCAAACTTAGAAGTACTGCCTGGCTTTTTTGTACACCATTCGGCCTCTTGCTCCGATCTGTGTGCGCCGAGCTATTGCCAGCAGTCTTGCATACAGCGTTTTAAGATATGGAATTACTATTCTTTACAATTGCCCCATAAGATGGCAAGTACGCATCGATAATATTCTGCGGAACTTACTGAAGAGCGTGGCATATAACTGTGATTTGACAGAATGCGGAAGTATCTTTGAGTATCTTGGTTTACCTTCCTTCCGAAAGTTGTTCGTAAATTCAGTAATTCTGCGCCACTTTTGGATGGATGATTTCAAAAAAGCATTCATGTCCTCCCGAGTTCTAAGAGATTGTCCTCGCTATATTGTACCTCGTTCTTATACTCGGTACGGACAAGCTACTCGTGATATTTATGTCCCGAAAATATTTAATTCGCTTCCTGATGACATTTTTACGCTTACCTCAAAGAAGCAACTGAAAAAATTCTAATTGATTGGACTCTACCTTAAGTACTCGTTAATGTTTCCTTACCTTTTTTTTTCTTTTTGACAACCTTGTCGGAATCTTTTTATTTTACCTGTATGTATCTTTATAGTGTTTCTACTGGTCCACTGTGATTGACTATCTCTGTCCGTGGCATGTATATATATATATATATGTATACTCTGTGTGTATTTCTACATGTACCTGTACATATGTCTATAATGTTTGTACCAGTCCGCTGTGATCTACTATCTCTATCCGTGCCATGTACAAAGTGATTGACTATACCGCCGCCTCCCTCCCCTTCCCTCCCCACCCCGGACAACTATGACTCTTTATCGGTGTTAGTTTGTTAACTAGATGTATATAATGACTTGCTACCTCTTCCGGGCCATGTCCCACAAGCCTACTTTGGCTTTGACGGGCCCGAAAATATCGAAAACAAACATGAAAGCGGAATAAATATTATTATTATTATTATTATTATTATTATTATTATTATTATTATTATTATTATTATTATTATTATTATTAATCTTTGTCTTTTGCAGACCTTTTCCAATTTGACTTGAGGAAGTGTGAGTCCGGTCTGTACATATGAGGCCAGGTTCATGAAACGATCTTACGCCAAAATGTGCTTAAGACAAAACTTAAGAACAAAGTCGTATTCACGAAATGAAATTATCGTAAGTTTTGCGCAGGTTACGATGAAATCCTACGAGAGCTCCGGAGGTGTCTTACGCACTTTTTTACATCAAACCATCATGGCTGACAGCGCTGCTTAGTTACTTGGTCGCGACGACCAACGGACATTTATTTTTCTACGTGCTGTTCAGGCGCGTCCCGACTTCAAGCAGCAAAAAAAGAAAGGGATAGAAAAAATTATTTGAAATTGACTACGACGGAGATGAACGCTGAATCCATAAACATCCGGAAATAGCGACAACGGCAAGGATCCCGCCGACCAAGCGACCGCCAAGTAGTTCGGCAGAATATAGGTAACTCCGAACTGCTCCGACGCAGCGTTGCTCGGACGGTCCCTGGCCAAGACCGTCTGCCCACCACCGGCTGACTTGCTGAAAGGAATATGCCTGCGCGACCCTTGTGGACTGTTCCCGTATGAATAGTATGTGTGCAACAATGTCAGTGCTTTGCTTAAATAATTTGGGAGTTGGTGTCTCGACCTTTCTGAAGTAAAAAATGAAAAACCGCTTTTGCTTGCATGTCCCAGTTTTTATTTTAAAAATGAACAAAGACTGGGGTTATCGGCACCTCTAAAGTCCTTCACCATCTTCCGAGTCACGTGCGCTGTGACGTTAAAGGGGGACGCGCGGGGTTCCGGTGAAGCTCTCTCTCTAGAGCCATCAGTGAGCAGCGAGAACTCACCCGCTCGCGACCGCGTGACCACGTGCTTGCCCAGCGCGATCAACATGGCGAGAGAAGGAAAGTCTCATCCAAACCTTAAGTTTAACAGCTTAGGTTTACCAAGAGGGAGCGGGTACGACACAGTGTCGAATGCCTTCCGAAGATCTAGAAAGACACAATCAGTTTGCTCTCCATTATCAACATTAGAAGCCACTTCGTGATAAAATTCTACAAGCTGTGTCGTGCAAGATAGTCCATTACGAAACCCGTGTTGGTCATGAAGAAGTATGTTGTTCCTCATTATCTACCCTATTATCTCTGTATATAAAATATGTTCGATGATTTTACATGAGATGGCAGTTAGTGATATTAGCCTGTACTTCGAAACTTATTTTTTTTGAACCGCTTTTGTGAATAGGGACAACACGGTGTACCAGTCGTCTGGGAGGGTTAGTTCGCTCTATTCTAGTTTCATGTCACCCTGACCAAACTTACAAGCTTCTATGCGCTACGCATTTGAGGGTGGATGTAAAAACCATGGAATGTTCGGCTTCGGCACGCCCCAGAGAACCAGAGGTCGGCATTTCTGGTTGAACTCATTCACTCGCGGCGCTACCTCGTGCGGTGCGACGCCAGTTGGACATATACCTTGAGTTGGATCTGTACCAGAAGTAGGTCACCGCAGTCGCCGCGCTGGCGCTCGCGTTGCGCGCGCGGGTTGCGCTGCTTTAGCAACACCGCCACGGTCGCTCTGGCGCCAACTGTCACGTCACCAAGTGAAGAAAATTTTTTTTTGTTTGTTTCGCTTCGACTCGTGCGCACCGTCCGAGCGCTTGAGGAAGGCGCTCTTTGTTGGGATTCAAGGGCGCATCATCGCGGGTCTCGTGAACAAGTATTCTTGAAGCCGCGGTCACACTGCTTTATACATCATGCAAAATACAGTTTGCATACAGATTCGAAGGCGAGTCACCGCGAGATCCCTGCTTCGAATGCCGCACAGTGCACTGAGTTCACGGAGATAAATTGGCACGCGGCATTCAAACCTCGGACATTGAGGTGACTCGTGATTGCAGACTATGCATGAGCAGAGTGACCCCGGCTTTACGGTTTGCACTGTTCGTTTCTAAGCATTCGTGACAACTTGGTGCAAGCGTGCAGTCAGCGTGTGCATCGTTGTTTATTTAGGTGTGAGTGATTAGTATTCAAACATCCATCACCGTGGGTGTGTATTTTGTTTCTGCGTAAAATATAGCAAATTTCTCCTAAAGGGTGCGGTTTGCTCGGCAATTCGTTGTCGAGTGGAACTATTTCGGAACGGTCGGTCTTGATATATATCGTCGGTCACACAAACTATTTCACCTACACTAACTGCCTGGTGGATATTTTTTCGGGAAGAATGAACGATTGAAGAACTTCGTGCTTACCATATTATTGCACTTTTTTTTATCGCGCTTCTATTTTTTATTGCATCGCACATACCAATTAAACCTGGAACCTACGTTCTAACGTACCGACTCTGTGCCTCGTAAAATCGGATACTTTATGAATCCTGACATAAAATCGTTATCGGTGTCAGATGCCTTCTGGGTTTTTGTTGCTCAGACAATGTGTGCTTCTTTTTCAGACTTGTCAATATGTTAAAAATAAATATTTACAAATTTCATGTACAAAGTTGTGTTCTTTATCAAAATCATTTATTCATTTTTGATGGATGTTAACTATTAATTTGTGTTTACTAATTTGTATGAATAAACGACGACCTAGTGGTGTAAGCGCAAGAGTTTTTACCTACAATATTTAAATTACTTCCCTTCTAACTTCTGGTAGCCTAATTCGGAAATCCACGCAATATCTGAGGGGGAAGTGCGGTCTTGTAACTTAATTAAATGGTATACAATCGTTCAAGATTTGTTTCATTAGATATGAAGTATTGGGGCGCCGAATTTCTTCGGGCAGAGAAGGTCGCATCCATGCATGCAGGCGCATGCACGCACATAGATTTTTTTTTTAAATTACGGTATTTAGTTGTTGAGTTTTACTCCCACCTTTTCCCAAAAGAAAAGAAAAACTGTTATTTACTTGTAAAAATATATTGCTGCTAACACAAAAAAAAGCACACCTCGTAAATAACGGGAACGTGCACCGGCCTGAGCTGTACCTGTTGATAGATGATATTATATAGGATTCATAACTAATAGCTCAGTACTATTGGAGTTAGTAAGAAAATCTTTCCTCCGGCTCGCGAAGCATTTTCGGGTGCTGCCAGTATTCCGACTATCCTCAATGGCTCCCTCTGGAACGACAAAGGGGGTGTCGGATAGCAGGCTAGGAAAGTCAAGAATTTGTTTTCACGAACATTTCTTTCTTTATTGCATTTATTATTTATTTTATTTATTATGTGTACCCTTAGGGCCTTCGGCATTAAAGAGTGGAGTGATTACAAAAATTAATGATGATGAAGTAAAAGAAAGCAGTTACTATAGAAGTACAAAAAAATTGGAGTTTATCTATGCAGTATTAGCTAGGGCGTTCTTGAACAGTTGGAGGACTTCTATCGAAGCTGTTGGTACGGGAAGGTGATTCCACTCTTCTGATGTGCGTGGGAGAAATGACTGAAAGAAAAAGCATTAGTCCTGCACGATGGGATACCGGTCTTGTGAACGTGATCTGATCGAGATGAAACGTACTGGGGAGGTAAAATAAGTTCGGCGCGGAGATGGGGGTGATAAAATAACTTGTGAAAGAGGCAAACACGAAAGTTTTCACAACGAGGTGCCAAAGACGGTGAGTCAAGGCTGGATTTCATTGTGCTTATGCTCGCAGTTCTGTTATAGTTGGAGAAAATAAAACGAACAGGGTTATTCTGGATCATTTTGAGTGAGTGAATTAGATTTTCATGACAAAGATACCAGACTGAAATGGCATATTTGAGTTTTGGACGAATTAGTGCTTTGTAAAGTAGAAGTCTTAGAGATGACAGAACTTTCGCAAAATTACGTCGAAAATATCCCAACATGCGGTTAGCGTTATGAAATATACACGTTATTTGAACTTTTTAAGTGATATTTAATGTGATATGAATACCAAGATATTTATAACTAGTCACAGCGTCAATCGGAAAGTTATGAAGACAGTAAACAGGAAGATTATTAATTTTCCTGGACACGCGCATAAATTTGCATTTCTTAATGTTCCATTCCATGCACCACGTTTTGCACTAAACAGAAATAGTCTTTAGATCGGACTGGAGCGCGTTAATGCCATTTTCGAAAGTTATTTCCCTAAATACAACACCGTCATGGGCAAACAAATGAATATGGGAAGAGACACAAGAGAGTAGATCATTAATGTATATAAGAAAAAGAAAAGGTCCGAGTAAAGAACCTTGTAGCACACCGGAGTGAAGGCCACTCGGATGAGAGAGATGATTGTTAGCTACGATGAACTGCGAGCGGTTGACCATAAATCATTCAAACCAGAAAAGAAGTTTTGGATCCAGGTTAAGTTGGGGCAGTTTGTAGAGTAATAGCTTATGGCATACCTTATCAAAAGCTTTTGAAAAGTCTAAAAAGATGCTATCGGCTACTGAGGAATGATCAACAATAACATTTAGCTTATGAAGGACTGATACCAACTGTGTTTCACGCAAGTAGGTTTTCCGAAACTCATGTTGTGACGACGTGAAAAACGAATTAGATTCAAGGAAGTTGATAAGGTTCGAAAACAATATATGTTCGAAAAGTTTACATGGGATGCTGGTGAGTGCTATTGGTTGGTAATTTAATGTAGAATGCTTGTTAAGCGAAAGTAAAAATATTGTTTCATATCTCTTCGGATGTATTCTGGAAACTTATCGTCTGCAATTATTTCATAACAATCCGCAATCGTATTAACTTTTGTATGCCATCAAATAAGTATAGCAGTCTTTAAAACCAATTGCGAACAAGTGCGGCGTTTTGGACGTACTCGAGCGCGAAGACGTGTATGCGCACATTTTCTTACAGAATACAAGGTTGTTGTTGGATACGTTTTATTCATATTTAGAAGGGATACGACACGACCGGTTTCATGCCTTGTCGTGAAGGGGAAGGGTATGAGGATGCAGGAATGGGAGAGGGGGTGCGAGGGGGAGGGGGAGAGGGCTTACAGAAGGTCGGCCAGACCGGCCGCCCTCACGTAAGCCAAGAGTGAGTTGAAGACCCGCCTCTTGACGTCTGTGGGGCCTGTCGGTGCCGTCCAGGCCTCGAATGTTATTTGTGGTGGTGGACCGAGCTGCGCGAGTGCTATGTCCCTCTCCTTTCGCCTTGCCGGGCACTCCCAGAGCAGGTGGAGCAGGGTGGCGAGATGGGCTGAGGACTGGGTGTTAATGGAAGTATCGGGGATTAGCCCGGCGGTTTGATTGGCTTGAGGTGGCGATGTAGGGGTCGAACTACACCGGTCGCGAGCCCATGCTGCACGTGCCTGCAGGCATGGGGAACAGCCACCTTTAGCATACACATATTTAGACTGATATTTGATAAACATGATGAGATAAAACAGCGCAAAAAGCTACGCAAGGAAGAGACAAGCCGTACAGGACGGAGCGCTGAGTCCTGTCCGGTTTCTCTCTTCCTTTTGTACCTTTTTGCGCTGTTTTATCTTATCATGTTTAACAACTACCAACTAGCCCAGCTCTCAACCTTATTACTGATATTTGAGTTTGCATTTCTGAAAGGGTCTAGTTTCGTTTGGTCGGAAGAAAACTCGCGTGATACGCTGCGCAGGTGTACAGTGTACTACATACAGGTTAGTGTTAGGACCGGAGCAGCTAGCGTGAGGCGCGTGGTGTAAACCGTGAAAAATGTCGACACCGGCGCATTCACCGTAAGGTTACCAACTTGCCCAGTAGACCAAGCTTTTTACCGTATGTTGTGTGCGTGCGCGGTGATAAGAGCGATAATACGATATTGGAGAGCTTTAGAGAGGGGCCCGACCACGTTGGGTACCCTACACAAAATATTAAAGTCCCCTACGTAAAAAAAAAAAAAAACTTTAACGTGTTGTTTGGTCGACCGGGCTGTGAACGAAACGACAGGTCGGGCCGTGAACGAGAGGTGCGCCTCTGAGGCTGTGGACGTGTTGACCAGGCGCAGTCCCGGCGCCGGCAAGGTCCTTGCGAAACAATTAGTTTCGTTTTTAAAGGATAACTTTTTGTCTCTGTTAGCACTAGATAAGGAAAGGGACTTCCTTGTTCTTGTAGTCGACCTCTGCATATTCAAGGCATATTAAGATATTTCGTCTGTGTTCCTACCCAAAATCAACATTTCCCAAACCTACAAAAAAAAAATTGAGGCCAAAGAGAGGGACAAGTTGTGTAAGAAGCTAGAGTTTTAACAGCTTTTCAAAGAAATTGACGTAGCAAATCCACTTATTTTAGAAATAATCTTTACAGTTAAGACGCACAAGGTAGACTGCCATTTGCGTGTTATTGTTTTGGAGGCTGGCACTTGGCAGAAACCCGTTGCATTGTTTCTTCAAAGAAAATTTAATTTGTTAGAGGCTGACGATCCTTTCCTTGTGAGGAGTTTAAGGGTAACCATAATACTGGTTATATAGCCTGTTCGTTTGACATTAAAGATTTATTCTACTCATTGCCTCACAATGAACTTGTTGTCTGCCCTCGTGACTGCATTGACAGGTTCGGTGTTGCGGCTTATCATAATGCTGCAGGCCTATCAGTTCAAGGCTTTACTTCTGCCTGAGGTCAGCATTTGCGATTTGGGAGGGCTAGATCTATATACAAGGGCAAGAGGTTTGCATTAGATCGCCTACCGCTTCCGTGCTTAGCGACTTGTTTTTGGCGAGCCTTTGACCGCATCATCTTATATACATCACCTAGAGGGAACGAAAGTTGCAAAGGTCTTTCGTTATGAAGATGTTTTTTCGGTCTTGTTACTGCGTCTGGGGTTTTCTTCCTCCATTCAGTCGTCCTTTGCGTTTTTTACTTCTCAAGAATGTCGCATTAACTTGCCCAAGCTTCAACTTCAGAAATCACGAAGGACGAAGCAGGGATCCAAAGGCAGCTCGCAGGCAGCGTCCCTTTCTTCGAGGCCTTTGTCCTGTCTTCTGAAATTCTCTTCTCAAACGTCTCTCGCGGCTTCGTCTTTTAAATCACCGAAGAATAGAGTTCCCCCCTGCTCGAGCTGCAGAACGTCCCGGATTAAATCCCCACCCCCGCCCAATGTGACTGAGCATAGTACAGGAATGCGATCGTGTATCACTACTGCCTGATGCATGTCAACGACCTCAGGCGAACGGTGGTTCTGCACTGGCTAAATTTCTCATCTACAACGGACACACCAGACGCCCATTGGGACTGACTAAATCTCGTTGTATAAAATACACACAAACAAAGTGTTCATTTTTTCTTTAGCTAGCGGTGGCATTTGGCTTTTTTAACCTGCTCTCTACTTATCCACTAAAAAGGTCCAGCGCAACAGCGCCAAACTGTGGCGCCGCACAGCGCGACCGGAGCTTACTATATTAGCGTCAATCGATAAGACGCATGAGGTACCTCGAGAGCACGGGCGCGCAGAGCGGAAATTAAGGAATCTGCCCCGTTTCTTTAGCGGTACGAAACCACAGAAAGGGCAACCAATCTTCCGCGCGCCATCACGGCGATAGTCCCGGGACAAAAAACGAACCATCGCAAAAGAAAAGGTACATACTCGCTCACACTCCGAGGTGCACTTTGTCTCATTCCTTGGGGTTTTCGCCGACATCGAGTTTTCGGAGTGTTGAAAGTTCTCGTCCCTTCGGAGTTATTTCTTCTACCGTTATTGGCGCGCCGTAAATGTCAATATTATTCGACGGCTCCCTGAGCGGCGGCAGCAAGGTTGCGGACACTCGGAGGGATTTGAGTAAAAAGGGAGGAAGTATGTACACCTCTCTTCCTTTTTCGGGAGAGCGAGAACGAAAGGGAAGGAAGGGATGGTGACCACCTCCTTTTGGAGAGGAAAGGTTGAGAGCTGGGGAAGAAGAAGCGAGGAAAGAGTGCCTTTCCCTCATTCGGGAGAGAGGTAAATGGGGAAGGAAACCGAGGAGAAAGAAAGGGAGAGAGAGGAAAAGGAGGGAGGAGTCGTGATATGCTGGCGAAGGCTAGAAGGCTAGAGGGAGGAGAAGAGAGAAAGAGCGGGCTTCTCCTCTCTCCCTGGAGAGCGTCTCTTTCCTTTTTGGGGAGAGATCGACCCCTGACCTTTGCTGCGAAAGGAGGGCCCAAATGTGGACAAATGGTTTTGCTTTCCCGGGATGCGGCATTTGCGACGTTCTTCGGCAAAGGTCGTCCAACCTGTTGGCAGCCCGCGCGACGACCGAAGCCCGACGACGTTCGGCCACTATAAGGGTCTCTCGATGAGTCTTCGATGAATGAATGGACGGTGATACGATTGGACCCTCTTAATCGGGCGACGGCTTATGCCACCTAGCCAAAGCTTTCTAGATAATGACGCCCGCTGGTGGTTGGAGGGAAATCATTGGATTCAACGAAGAATTCACTTTGGTTCCCCTGCCTACTTTAAACGGATCTCGTTTGCAGGGTACCGACATGTGGGGTGATTCGTGGAAACTGTTCCTATTTATTTCTTTTATTTATTTATCACCTACTGCAGACCAAATGATTGGTCCAGGCAGGAAGGGCAAAAAGGAGAATACAGGAAACCTTGTACAAGATGGAACAAGCAAACATTTCATAACCAATAAATAAAGAAAGAAACTTATCAAAATGTCATAAAAGAACCCGCACAACTATACAAAAAATGCGCACCATCAAAGGAAAAACACCGACACTGGGCAAAATAGAAAAAAATAAACAAGCAAAAGAAAAAAAAACGAGCAAGACAAATTAAACGAGCAAAAACACAAAAAAAAATAAAATGATAAGTCAAAAAGAGTTTAGAACACTGTGCAGAGATGTGAATATAATGCTCGAGCGTTTACAATGAAAAGCACCGCTGTGGGAAAAATAAACGACAGCGAGCTTGTGTTGGTGGGAAGGTCGCCATAAAATCCCGCTGACAGCTTTGGCGGTTTCTGGCAGTGTTCTCCCAAGGCGACTGTGCCTTACGCGTGCCCACGTGACTAAGGGCGCTAATATCGCTGCTCGCTAACCGGGGGTCACGTGTATTTCTTTTTTTTTTGTATTTCATCGGGATTTCTAATTGGGGCTTGTAAAAACTAGACACAACGGCTACGTCCCCGCCTTGTTGTAGACGCACAAGGGCTACGTCAATGGAAAGCACACGATGGGATATTGACACGCGCGTCGCCGAGCGAGCGCGTGCGTGGCCGAATGGTGTAGCCATTTTTTGTTTGGACGCCCTGAGCGTCTCGAAAGCCGTTGCAGTAACGAGGAGATTTTGCGACCTCACGGCTTGTGGCGTCAACTGGTCTAAATGCTAGAGGCTTTAGCACGGCGAGCGGACAACTGCCCCAAGTTTATTTGAAAATGTTCAATGGTCTAGCGTGCCACGCAGGTACCTGGGTGTTCCCCTTGAACATTACCGCGAGACTACCGGGTATTGGCAGGACGAAACTGTTAAAACTGGAAGCGTCAGCTGAACAGCACTTGAGGAAGGATGTTTCTATTTTCTCGCGAGCGACTATCTGTCATCTTTTTTTATATCAAAGCCGTGGTATGTACTCCAAGTGCTTTATTGTTCGCGAGTCAATATTCAACGTATCAACCGCGTTTTCGCAGTGTTTATCTGGGCGTTTCAATGAAAACGAACAAGCCGAACGAATCTTCTGCCACCCACTGCGGGGAACGTCGGACTCTGTCATTAATTTATTCGTCAAATTGTTTCTCGTTTCAAGTTGATACGCAATCAATCTGACCCTCTTCTTCGAACGCTGATACAAATCAAGCTGTTTGATGTGCTACCAGGTTTTGTAGTGTCGACTTGCCGTGTGCGCTATGAACCATTGTTTTTTGAGACAGGTAGCATCTGCATGTCGCTTTCTTTTCGTACGTTTTCCCTTCGAGTATCTGTCATCGGTATCGCGCAAAAGGTTGACGCCGGATTTCTTGGACGTTCTGATGCGTACACCCAAATACCGGTCTTTATACACTGGAGTCTCAGGACAAGACATACTAAACCGTGTTAAGAGAACATTGGTTCCGCCTGGGATTAAAAGATTCTTCTTTATTTGTAATTGCACAGTGAAACACTGCCAGTAAATACATCTTTAGAAGCAAAAGGAATGAACATTTACTGGACGGTTAACTGTACATTATGCAAAGAGCCGGAAAGTATTGAACCCGCTTTTTTGTATTGCTGGGATGCCCTTCTTTATTGGGACGTGCTCCAACGAACCATTAAAAAGGAACTCCCGTTATCACCATACGGCGTCCGGTTTTTAACGGTTGACAGTTTACCGGTGCCAGTACGACACAATCATGCTCTTGGGACTCCACAGTATATGGAAAAGTAGAATGGCGGTGCGTCATGTGGACGTAGGCGCTCGCACCGTTTACCAATACTGTGTTAAAGTGTGAAACGGCTTCGAGAATGTTATAAGATGATAAATAGTGACTTGGAGTGGTTGCCAGTTTTGGACAAATTAGCAACCTTAAAGTACTTTTTATCTTACTCATCCTGGCTCCCAACCAAAATACTATGGTTGAGAGTCATTTCAGCATCACGTGTACCTGTCGTGTGATACGAAAACATCGTCACCGTTTTTATCTCGCCACCGTTCATCTCATGTACCGCATACCATTGCAAACTGGAAATAAATATAAACAAAAAAGTGCTCGGCCGAATGGTTACCGTGCTTGGCGTTCGCGCGGAGGCCCCAGGTTCGATTCCTGTAGCGGACGCTGCTTTTATTCTTTCCATTTAGCGTTCTCGTTAGTTCGAGAACCTTGTCGTCTGATCGAGTTACGAATTTTCTACACGCCGAATGTTCCAGAAGCCCACGTGTGTACAAAAGGGATCAGCGTGGCGAGCCGGAGTCAGTCTCGCCCCAGCACTTGGTCCTGCTGTTACGCCGCCATCGACGCCTGCGACGTTAGCCTTCTTATTTTGTTTTGGGCACAAGTTCGTCCCATTAAATGTTTAGTTTCCTTCAGTTATTTGTCGCCTCATCAATCGTCATCCGTGACAGTTTGGTCGAGGTGCGGGGTACCGCAAGGCTATGCCAGTGAAACGTACCTCTCAAAAAATCTGTCGGGCTCGATCTTTTAGAGCGCAGCTCCGAGGCGCCCGTTTCCAGCTTGAGCGGCGTCGGCGTAGGCGTAACCGTGCGCGTTGCATTTTGGAATAATACAAGCGGACGTAACCGCGCGTTGCATTATGGGGAAATTTCCCGATAAATACAGCAGGAAACATTTTCGCTAAATTTCAGCGTTAAATTTAGCGGGAAACTCTTCCGCTAAATTTAGCGGAAAGCTTTTCCTGCTGAATATAGCGAAAAAAATTTTCCCACGAGCGAAAACATTAGCCCGCTAAATATAGCAGAAAATCTTCCCGCTAAATTTAGCGAAAATTTTCTTCTAAATGGGAGAGGAGCAGGAGAGGAGGAGGGGATAATACGGAGGGGAGCAATGACATACCCCTCCCGCCGTACCCTCCCCTCCTCCTTTTCAAGAGCTGCGCTCCCATTCGGCATTACAGAGAATCGTAAACGTCTTTCATTTTTCAAGTCCCAGAAAGCTGATCCCTGTCGACGAGCCCAAAACCCGAACCAGCCTCCACACCCGAGGACAACCCCCTGAATTTGAACTTTTACCTGAGATGTCGAAGACGACACCGATGTCCCAAACAAAACCTGGCCGCCACTTCCATCGCCCGTCGCTCCTCTCACGCCGAGTCCCTTCCACGGCGAGATTCATGAGAATGTCGAGAGCCGCGTTTACATGAATGCGACTTCGGAGCATCGACTCCTATCGTCCTTCGAATGAAGGCGATGAGACAACGTTTACGTGAATGCGCACCAAGCCCTACGAGAAGGTGGCGGCGTCGCCACGCCGTGTCAAAGATCAAAGTTAAAGTCGCGATTCCGGCACCAGCCGCACCACGTCACCACGTTTTCCGGTGCATCGCACGTGAAGGCCTTTCAACCCTTTCAACGCTTTCGGCGAGCGTAACGAACATGTCCGCTGTCTTCGGTGCTGTGCACGAAGTTTTATTTTCTTCGGCACCAACCCCGATAATCGCCGCTTCTTTTTTTTTTTTTGTCAGACACCACCAATAAATTCTGAAGAGCACCAAACCCGTAAACATAAATCGATGAAAAAAAATCTCGACTTTGAAGAAAATAAAACCAGAAAACACGGAACCCTATACTAATTGTCACCTCTAATACCGTAGGAAAAAAAAGAAAAAAGAAACAAAGTTAGGTTTTTTGTGAAGCATTATTAATTTACCCTTTTATGTGGGGAATTAAGAGTAGGTGCATTTTAGATTAGATACGTGTCATCTTACCAAGACATGCACGTTTCAAACGCCAAAAGCATCGCTTCATCCTCCGTGCTTTCTCTGACTCAAGCCGCATTCCCACTGCTCGTCCATCAAACAAAAAACACGGCGTTTGCTGCAAAAATCTTGACAAAAAAAATATATGTATATATATCCGTGGACACGCCTGAAGCACGTTCCAAAGATGTTTGCGTCACATGCGCTCTTCGAACAAGTCCGCAGACGCTTTTTACGCTGCTCTGGAGTGCGCCGAACAGCGTCCGCGACGAGATCGCACCTGCTCACGGTGTGCGGTCCAACATCCGACGCGACGCTGAGACGGCCCGCGGACAAGACGCGTCGATAATCTAATTTTTGGACTTTTTTTTTTTTTCGCTCGTGTCTCTAGCGCAGTGCAGAAGCGTCGAAGCTCTACACAGTGTGCGCGCTTCAATTGTCCTCCAAGAACTATCCACACGACGGACCGCAGAACAATTGATCACGTCACAACTCGTCCGGGTATCATTCGCCACTCAAGAACATTGACACGGAAGAGGAGACGAGCGGACAACATCGACGGTGGACGGCACAGTGCCCCGAGACTCCAACAACGTATACAGTGGCACCATCGTCCAAGAGCGTACGTGACGCTTGCCGCTACGACTGCGGCGATATCGCATCATGACGATAAACGAATCCTCGTATGCTGCTCTTACGTATCGAGCGACACAGAGCACCGCGAGAGGCTTACCGCGAATCGCCACATTTATCGACCCAAGGCGTAACGCAAGTATAAGGTCCTGCTCGGCACAGAAGCGACGGAGACCTGCAGGCTCGCGGAGGGGAGTTTGTCGATGTTCCTGTCCACACGCACAAGGCAACGGCACTTCAGTAGACCACGGGCGCAAAAAGGCTCCGCTGGATGAAAGGCTGAGTGAATGTGCAGGAAAGATCACGGCGCGCTAAATGTGTTTTGACAAAAGCTTTTTTTAATGCGAATAGCATTCTTTGGATACTTCACGCACTTTTCGTCTATCTATGTATCTATCTGGCTATCTAACCTCTTACGCCGCGGGTCGATAAATAAATAAAAAGACCGGCACCGGCTGGGATTCGAACCGTTGACCCTTTGATCAGCAGGCAGACGCGCTAACCACAGAGCTATGAAGGC